>OVAF01000089.1:0-77964 GCA_900406245.1 Odontarrhena argentea | reverse complement strand
AGGACGAATTCTTTCTAAGTGGGGGAGAATTGTCACGGCCCGTTCCACTTTTCCCCACAAAAATATTAGGCCCGTTCGCGAAAAGCCCAAGTAGAGAAGCCCTATACCCTTTTTCTGTCATTCCTTTATAAGCCATGAGTTGGGAGAAATAGGTCAGAGCAATTGACGGCAAAACATTTTTCTTCCCACATCTCCAAACATCGTGGTCGGGTCTGGAGGAGTTAGGAGACGTGGTTCATATCCCTGGATTCGCCTCGTTTCCTAGTTTCTGGAGCTTCTTTCCGATCGCAAATTGAAGGTATATTCCATTAGTTATCGTCTCTCAAAGTTTCCCAAAAATCACAGTTTTCTGAAATCCAGACTTAGCTTCAGATCTGCATGTTTTCACAGTGTCAAGTAGCCATATTGGGAGATCGTTTTCTCTCGGATCCAGGAGAGTTAGGAGTCGTAGTTTACACTTCTGGATAGCCCTCATTACCTAGTTTCCGTAGCTTCTTTCAGAATTGAATTCTACGGTAAGCTCCAACCGCTATACTGGTTCAAAGTTGAGGAAAAGTTCACTGTTTTCTGAACCCAGATTTGGTGCCTGTTTTTGAGTGTTGATTCAGTTTCATGGTGCCCTTTTGAGAGACGTTTTCCCGACGATCCCTAAGGACCCAGATCGTGATTTTGATACCCCTGGAAAGATCTTTGTTCAAGGAATCCATAACCATTCTGTTTGTTTCAATCCGAGGTAAGACCTAGAAGTTATACACGTTTCTTTATGGTCAAGTAACTGTCTTTCTGCCAGAAACCCAGAAAACCAGAAAACCCTAACTTGTGCAGGAAGTCAGATCCGGGAATTGTAGTGTTGATTCTAGTGTTCCATTTGCGGTCGCTGTAGCAGTCCAGACTTAGCTTTCTTCAACACCTACTTTGTGGCTAAGGTGAGGATGTGATCTGTGGATTCCCTACTCTTTAAGTTAATGTGAATATATGATTGCTAGTAGGATAGTATTAAGTGTTTGTTTGATATTTGCATGTTGAGTGATGCGTGATTAATAATAAATGATAGTTACATGATGGTTGTTATGGTATATGATAATAGAGAATAGTGGTTAATGTTGATGGATGTGTAGACTGCGAGTGTGTGGTGTTGTCCCTACTGCAGGTTTGTGTGTAGACTGCGAGTGTGTGGTGTTGTCCCTACTGCAGATATTGTGTGAGGTTCTACACGGGATGTCGGCCGTGTAGATCGTTGGCTGACGAGCCATGGTGGCAGATGAGCCTTCGCGGCGAACTGGCCAGCCCTAGGTCACCGAAAGGTGTCGCATGTGATTGTGATTGTGTTTGTGCTATATAATGAACGATTGATGTGCCTATGCTGATATGTGTTGTCTTGTTTGCCTTGCTGGTAATTGTATTTTTATGTTGACTTTTAGTGTTGGGGATCATGTGGGCAGCGCATGATCGTCCTCACTGAGTAACTTAGTTGCTCATGTCTCCTTTTTGGATGCAGGTGAGGGTGAGTTTGAGGAGTAGCGCTGCAGTCCGGGGTTACTTGGTGCCGTTTTCGGGAATTCTTGGGAACTATCTTTATTTTCTATTTAACACTAAAAATAAGGTTTTTACGTTAAGTTATTTCTTTCATTTTAATTTAAGGTTTTATGTTGACTTTCCTCGATATTTTAGACGTAGTTTTATTTAATAAGAATTTTATTTATTTATTTATTTATTTATTTAATTATTTATAAGTCGTAATATTTTGGAAGCCGTTAAGTGAAGTAAAGTATGTTGATATTTTTGAGAAAGAGTGTTTGGTCGTGTCAATGATGACTATTTTTGAAAACTACTCTCACATTTTCATAAGTATTAGCTTATTCATGATTTCACCTAGGTTACTAGCTCATCTTGGATTTATCTTAGAAGAATAAAATCTACAAACTTAATGTTGGAGTAAAAAGTTTTATATGTTGAAATTTTTTAGAACAATAGTTGTAGATCATATTCAAATATTTTAAAAATACAGATGTTAATTACGAAAACTTCAAATCAATCATGTTAGTAGTCAAAGCCTCAAAGGTTACATATACAGAAAAAAATTATATGTTTCATGTTTGTAATGTTCATCACTAGAGAAAATTCAGCTTGTTTTCAACAATCTCAAAATATGACATGTGACGACATACTCATTTGTGCAATGGTAGACAACAAACTTCTTTACATCAGCAATTTTTGTAATAAAGATAACTGCAAGCTCAACAGATCATTATAATAAGCCAAAATGACTAGCTATATTAAAGATTTACAATTGTATGTACAATAAGAATTAACGAGAATAAATAAGATGCAAAAGTTAACACATAATTAAAGATGATCGTTGAACACTGATGACATTGCCTCAACTTCAACATCTCGATATGGGTTTGGTGCAACTATGTAGTTTAATGTTAATCAATTATTGTTTTGTCGTCAAATATGAAAGATGCTCAACCAGACTATACAACAATTTAACTACAAAATATTAATTTTGAAAATCTTAATATATTTTCTACATTAGTTGAATACCAACCTAATATTTGTTTTTTTTTTTTTTGTCAAAATGGTTCTGATAATTCAGTTTCATTAAAGTCAATGACAACTAAACAATTATCAACACAGTACAATATTTTAATTATTTTGAACGTATTTCAATTGATAACAATTGAATTTGTAATAGTTTACCAAATAAAAGAAGAGAAAAGGGGAAAGATGAAGTATATGGTCACCAGAAAATAAGAAGAACAAAAAACACCTCTTTTAAAAAAATAAATTAAAAAGAGTATTTAGGTTACTATTGATTAACTCAATTAAAAATAGAAAAGAAGAAGAGATATTTTTATTTATTTTAACTAAAAATAGTAGTTTTTCATAATGTTTTTTTTTTTTTTTTTTTTTGGGATCAAACTTCATAATAAATTACTATTGATAGAATCTAACCTCTTATAATTTTATTCCAAAACAATCCAAAGAATTGGCACTTAGTGAAAGATTCAAAATAAAATCATAATATTTTCATATAATTGTACTTGCTACTTTGCTTATAATATAACAAGCCAAATCTCGTAGTTTGATGCGTGCATGTTCTTGTCAAGAACAGCCTCCAAATAAAAAGTCAAGCAAACTCGTCATTCTTATTAGTACTGATTAGTTCCTCCGCACTATCAAATCCGTGTTTATATAAGGGAAAAATATATGCATTTTTAAGACTTGGAACAATCAAAATTTCTCAACTTGCTAATTTAATTTCTGTTCACTTTCTCAACATACTAATTTAGTAAGTGTAATTAAACACTCAACTTGCTTATATGCTACGGACTAGGTCCATGACATTATTTGGAAATGTAATTAAAAACTCAACTTGTTATTATATGCTAGTTGACTAGGTCCATGACAAATTGTTTTGGACGTCTTCATTTGTCACGACTATAAAAAGAGCCTTAAACTCGTGGCTCTTGTTATGCATTTTTGTGTTCCTTTCTCAAACATATTAAGAAGATAAGAAAAGGGATTGGAAAGAAATGTTATTGCTCGTGAACTGCTCTGGCTGTCGTACGCCGCTTCAGCTTCCTACGGGAGCAACCCGAATCCGGTGCTCCCTTTGTCATGCCTTCACTCTCGTTGCTTCTGAGCCTCGTCTCCAATCCCATGCACCAGCTCCGATATTTCCACCACCATCCCATTTCGTCTACCCGCCCCCAACACCGTCTCTGTCTTCTCTCAGCCACGGTTCGCCCGTCCATGGACCGAAGCGAGCCTTGATCATTGGGGTTACATATAAGAATACGAAGAACGAGCTGAAAGGATGTATCAACGACGCAAAATGCATGAAGTTCATGTTGATGAAGCGTTTCCATTTCCCGGAATCTTCCATTCTTATGCTCACCGGTATTACTTTTCACCTTTTAATTTGTTGCTTTTACAACTTCTGATGGCTAAATCACTTTCATTTAATGAAAGTGTTCAAATTACGTCTCAAGATCAGAATGTGAGCTCACAGTAAATCCTAAAGGTCAATGGTTCGAATGATTCTTGGGACGGAATCATATATATATATATATATATATAACATTAATTGGTCATATATGTTTTTAATAGTATTTTTTCATACCAAAAAAAGAATTGACAGGTCACAAATCTTAGTGGATATACGGAATCCAAAGCCCTCTTAGCTATTAAAGAAAAACAAAAATGCTCTCTCTAATTAAATAAATCCTGTTTAGTATTCGTGGTATTTTTTTTTAACTTTGATGTTTTAGGCTTTCGAGTTACACCTAACTGGTAACGAGAGGATTGGTTCATATTGATTAATATTATTTTAAATCTCATCCTATTTCCGATTATGTAATTTTTAACATAGGAAATGTTTAACTTTAACTCACGAATAAAAGTGGTAAAATATCTTATGTAAGCATAGAAAAATCACGTTGAAAATTTCGATATTGTAGAGGAAGAAGCGGACCCAATGAGATGGCCAACGAAGAACAACATAAGAACGGCTATGCATTGGCTAGTTTTAGGGTGCAAACCCGGAGATTCCCTCGTCTTCCACTTCTCGGGTCATGGAAACAACCAAGCTGACGACACTGGAGACGAGATCGATGGCTTCGATGAGACGCTTCTCCCTGTGGACCATGCGACGGCAGGTGTAATTGTGGATGATGAGATCAATGCTACGATAGTACGACCTCTCCCTTATGGAGTCAAGCTCCATGCCATCGTTGACGCTTGTCATAGTGGTACCGTCTTGGATTTACCCTATCTTTGTAGAATGGACAACAGGTACGACCCATACTCATCAATTCTTGTTAAATAGGCCTCTCTATTAGTCTTCTTTTTCTTGAAATTTTTGAAATTTCAACCAAAGCACAAACCGAATTCCTCCTGTGTTTCATTTCACGATTACGTTCCAAATTTGGATTAAAACATTAAATGTTTTTTTTCTTTTTTGTATGAAACATTAAATGTCTTTTTTCTTGATCCTTTGGTAATTTCAATGATTACTAGTACTCTCGGGAGCTATGAATGGGAAGATCATCGGCCTCCGTCAGGGATGTGGAAAGGTACGAGTGGCGGTGAAGTTTATTCCTTCACCGGCTGTGACGATGACCAGATTTCCGCTGACACTCCGGTATTATATTAATTAATATTCTTGAAAAACCTTTTTTTTTTCTATGTTTTCCATTCATATTATATTGCTATATATGCAGCAACTGTCAGGGGATGCGTGGACCGGAGCAATGACCTATGCATTTATTCAGGCCATAGAACGTGGCCATGGGGCGACTTATGGGAGCTTATTAAAAGCGATGAGATCAACGGTTCATGAGATTTTCGATAAAGCCAAAGGCAGAGAGCTTGTGGAAGTGGATGAAGATTTTCTTGCTACTCTTCTTGGTTTACTTATCTTAAACTCTGGATCACCTGAGGAAGAAGACAATGCCCCTCAAAGAGCTCAGGTGATCTTCTCAACTAATTATTATCTTAATTAATATCTAGATTTAATTAAGATAAACAGTTGGGATTAGAACTCAGCTCCACTAGTAGATGTGGCCATATTTACATATCCTTCTCCTATCTATACATAAATTTTCTTTATACATCAGAATTTTTTTTATTTTTTGATAAAGGTATATATTGCAACAAAAGTTTTAGTTTAAAAAAAAAAAAAAAAAAAACTAAAATTACATAGTTGAAACTCAATTTTAGAGTTGTTTCTAGCTATGACTTTAATCCAACATCTGTATTTTGATAATTTTTTAGTGAATTTCATAGCATGACTATATTTATTTATTGATTTACATTGGTAATAATATATGTTGTTATGTTGAAATTCTGTTGCAGGAACCACAGTTGAGCGCTAATGAGGCATTTTCTGTGTTTGAAAAGCCCTTCTCTCTATAGCTAATAAATCCAAGAGGAAGGAAAACAGCGAGTATGTATGAATTTTCAGAAAACCAAAAGATGTATTTGTTGAACTCTGAGGAAAGTATGGGGAATGTTCATAGTTTATTGTTTATGCCTTTTTAATTATCTAAGATTAAATCTGATCAAATGGTTTAAAAAAAAAAACTATCAAAATACCGTCAAGCTTATCAAATCTTATAACTTACTACAACTTAATCTGTGGCAACTATTGAAAGAAATGGCACTAGCATGTTTTGTATATTCGAGTTTATAATGTCGTTGGTCAATAACAGTTTCATATTCCTAGTAAAATGTATAGAATTAATTTGGATATAAAGTCAACCAAACTCATCAAAATAAAAGTCAACGACATTCTAATTATTTTCTTTGTAGTTTGTACCATCACATCCTTAAAAAAAAAATAAAAAAATGCATTTAGAAGAGAAGGAATAATTCATACAATCAACTTGCTAATTGAATTTGTGCGCGCGTACATTGTTTATATGCAAGTTGATTCAATGTATAATTGTTTTGGCAAGTCTTCATGACTACATATAATCCTAAAGTCGTCCCTCCGTGACCAAAAAAAAATAAAAAATAAAGTCGTCCCTCTTTGCGATTATCTTCTCAATGCTTACTTGTAATACCTCCCTCATTGATTACTGAATCGGAAAAGAAGAATTTACAATTTGAAGAAATTTGGGTGGAGATTCGATATATCAAGAAAATAAAAGTTGTTTTTGGAGGAAAAAAAAAAGGAAAGAAAGAATGTTGTTGCTCGTGGACTGCTCAGGCTGTCGTACCCCACTTCACCTCCCTCCGGGCGCCACCCGAATCCGCTGCTCCGTTTGCCACGCATTCACTCTCATCGCTCCTGAGCCTCGGTACCCATCCCACGCGCCGGTTAGCCCTCTACCTTTCCCCATTTCATCTCAAGTATTTCCGCCACCATCCACATCGGTCTACCCCCCGCCCGCGCCATCCCATTCCGTCTTTTCCCCGCCCGCACCATCCCCTTTCGTCTACTCACCGCCTGCGCCATCTCCTTTTAATCATGCCCCGCCAGGTCCTCCTCCACCGGTCCACGGACAAAAGCGAGCGGTGATCATTGGGGTTACCTATAAGTATACTAAGGACGAGTTAAAAGGATGTATCAACGATGCTAAATGCATGAAGTTCATGTTGATGAAGCGTTTCCATTTCCCTGAATCTTGCATTCTTATGCTCAACGGTATTAATCTCTTTTAATTCCTACTTGTTTCATCTTTTGTTCTTTGTATAATGTATTTGTCTACCGATCGAACGTGTTTCACATTATCTCCAAATGTACTTTTGGAAATCAATACTAGTTCATATATATGTGTGGATTGGGTTGGATATAGACTTTCTTGTATATAGCAGGTTAAGTTTTGTGGTTCCTAAAAGTTTAATTGACATTAAATTGGACTGAGCTATACAATGACGTCACTAGCACAAACTGTTAGACTTGATCAAGTGCTCGTCAAGTTTTATTTTATTTATGATGTAGAATTTCAAGCATTTTTTAATGGAATATTTGTCTAGTTTAAACCATACTGAAAAAGAAAAATTTCAAGATATCATAATTTTATAAACAGGAAAAAATAATGTTGAAATGTTGAATATTGTAGAGGAAGAAGCGGACCCAATGAGATGGCCAACGAAGAACAACATAAGAACGGCCATGCAGTGGCTCGTTTTAGGTTGCAAACCCGGAGATTCCCTCGTCTTCCACTTCTCGGGTCATGGCAATAACCAAGCGAACCACAATGGTGATGAGATCGATGGCTTCGATGAGACACTTCTCCCAGTAGACCATGCAACCTCAGGTGTAATTGTGGATGATGAGATTAATGCTACAATTGTACGACCTCTGCCTTATGGAGTCAAGCTCCATGCCATCGTCGACGCTTGTCATAGTGGTACCGTCTTGGACTTGCCCTATCTTTGTAGAATGGACAGGTACTATAATTTTATTTTTCTACTTATATTGACAGCTAAAAAAGATTTTTTTGCTTACTATTATTGCAAAATTGTAGATTAAAACACGAAAGCTCAAGCTGAATTGTTCCTCTAATAAAAAAAGATTTTATAAAAGAAAACAAATTATCAACATATATAAGGTTGAAGACAGTGAAGTTCTTATATAGGTTTATAAACCAAATTAAGGTAATAACTAGTAGCAAGTGAGTCTTGATTTAGTGGAGATGGAGTTCTCGGGTAGCTTTCAAAGGCATCTTTGAACCTTTTAGCTTGATCCCCGCTTGAGAAGAAGACAAATGTTACTTACTTGACATAAAGATGTATGAATTTTGGTCTAGAATGATTAAGTTTAAACACATTATGTACAAACAGCAAGTTTATGTATAGATGTTTACTATTTTTACCTTTTTCTTGATCCATTTTTATTTAAATGAATGAATAGTCTCGGAAACTCTGAATGGGAAGACCATCGACCCCCATCAGGAATGTGGAAAGGTACGAGTGGCGGTGACGTCTTCTCCTTCACGGGCTGCGACGATGATCAGACCTCAGCTGACACTCCGGTATTTTATAATTTTGGCCTATGCTATTTGCCTATTTTTCTAGATCTTACACCACCATGTTGTAATATGTATTTACTCTATACGAACTCTCACAAAAGGAACTTGTGTGTCATGCAGCAATTGTCAGGGGGTGCATGGACGGGGGCAATGACATATGCATTCATTCAGGCCATAGAACGTGGCCATGGGGCGACTTATGGGAGCTTATTGAAAGCGATGAGATCAACAGTTCATGAGATTTTCGATAAAGCCAAAGGTAGAGAGCTTGTGGAAGTGGCTGAAGATTTGCTTGCGAAACTTCTTGGTTTGCTCATCTTAAACGCTGATTTTCCTGAGGAAGCAGACAATGATGTCCCTAACAAAACTCAGGTGATCTATTCATCTTATATTATTTGAAAGAAATGACATTATTTACAGAATTATGTTTGTTGATTTGCATTGATGATACTAAGATATGTTGGTGTGTTGAAATTCTGTTGCAGGAACCACAGTTGAGCGCTAATGAGGCATTTGCAGTATTTGAAAAGCCCTTCTCTATATAGCTAATCAAATTAATGACCTTGAGAGGATAGGAAAAAATAAAAATAAAATAAGACTAGGAATTGCATTGATTGACTGTTTTTAAATTTGTGATCTCATTCCTATTGGGTAATAATTTGAATGACAAATTGTGTTTATATTTAGGTAAACAATCTATCTCTTTTTAACTTCATTCCAATGGATAATGGAAGGTGAGTAGTGACAAATGTTGAGTATTGACCACTATGATGATAGGATAATATACTTAAGCCTTATGTTGTTATGTTATTAAATCATTAATTTATTTATTTTTCTTGAAATCCAATTTTAATTAAACTATTGATTTTATGAAATACCTTTAAATTAACCTTTACTGGATATACATACTGTATATGTGTTTTTAATTACTTCAAGGTGTTTAAGAGGATTTTTAGTTTTAAAAGTCCAAATCCAATTGTTTTAATTACAAATTTTATTTAAAGTCACCCAAAAATCGTTAAAAAATCAAATCATTCCAAATATTTGGTTATATACATTTATGACCACAATAAAATTAAGAAAATCAATGAGAGTCTAATCTAGATCATACCAAAAAAATGAGAGTCTAATCTAGAGGCAGCCAGAAAGTGAAAAAGAAAAATTTTGTAGTACAAAAGAGATAATGGTGTAGTACAAGATAATAATGTACTGCCACATGTACGATGCTCCATCCTCAATTACCCAAATATAACCCAAAACACACATATTTCATAAGGCGTGTGGTCTCCTCGTTCTCTTCACTCTTGTCCTAAAACTTTTAGGTTTCTGCTTCTATCTCTGTTTCACTTTCTAGGAATCTTTCTGATCTACTTACAAGTACCATAGTTTATATGTTTATGTGTTTTGTCTGAAATTTGCAGATTCAAATGGCTGCTTCAACTGCTGTCACTGCCAACTATGTCCTCAAGCCACCTCCATTTGCTTTGGTATGATTTGGTTTACTCACTGGAATTGTTGGCAACTAAGTGTAGTTTTGGTTTGGTTAGATTGAAAAATATGCTTCTTGGTGTGATAATCTAATTGATAATATAGCTTGTTAGTTCTGCATTTCATACTTGGAGAACTTAAGAGAGTTAGATTACATCTGATATCTATGTCTGAATAAAAATTTTGGTGTCTGAGATTTTTCAGATGTAGTTTTGTTATGTCTGTATCCGATATAACTTTTAGAAAAATGTGAGGATTTCTCAAAATTATCACTAGAAAAGGCTAAAAGCTTTTGTCTTATCACTAACAAAAAAAAATGACATAAATAGAGTTAATAATTTGAAAAGAACTGATTATCCTCTGTTTTTGAATTTTATAAGATTTATAAGAATTTTGGTTTCCACTTGTAATGGTTTATGGATGATTATAAATTTGGTAAAACATCAACAAATTTTGTAGATAATTCTACCAATCCTAGTTTGAATTCTATTGTTCTTTAGCCAATTTATTAGATGTGGAGAGTAAGGAAAAGCTTGGAGTGTTTTTATATATGTTGAGATGTTTTTTTTGGGTTAATATTGGGAAGGATGCTTTGGAGCCACACATGAGCAAACAAACTCTGGAGTTTCACTGGGGAAAGCATCACAGAGCTTACGTAGACAACCTTAAGAAACAGGTTCTTGGAACCGAGCTTGAAGGCAAGACCATAGATCATATCATCCAAAAGACTTACAACAATGGTGATCTCCTCCCAGCTTTCAACAATGCTGCTCAGGTAATCTAATAAATTCCGTTTTAATTCGAGCTATGGAAATTAGTGTGTGATTGTTGGACTGATCTAGTAATGATGTAATATAGGCGTGGAACCACGAGTTTTTCTGGGAGTCCATGAAACCTAATGGTGGAGGAAAGCCAACAGGAGAGCTTCTTGCTTTGCTTGAAAGAGATTTCACTTCGTATGAGAAGTTTTATGATGAGTTCAATGCTGCTGCTGCTACTCAGTTTGGAGCTGGCTGGGCTTGGCTTGCCTGTAAGTTTACGGATTTCGGTTTTAGGAGTTTTGCTACACTACTTTGAATTCTTCCTTACTGTCATCTCTTTCATTCAGATGCAAATGAGAAACTCAAAATAGTGAAAACACCAAATGCTGTGAATCCACTTGTGCTCGGCTCTATCGTAAGTTTTTTTTTTTTACTAAGTAGCTTGAATACAGAATTTCCTTGATTGTGGAATCACTGTAGAATTGATACAAATCCTTACATTTAAACTTTGTGGTCATTTTTTGCAGCCATTGCTTACCATTGATGTCTGGGAGGTAAATAAACGCTTCTTTTAGCTCATACCAAATTCAGTGTTTGATTGTAATTTTTTTTACTAAGTTGTTTCTCTCTTCTTTTGATTTTTTGCTACATCGAACAGCATGCTTACTACCTCGACTTCCAGGTAACAGCTTATGCAAAATCATAAGAAAACGGTTACTTTTTTCTGAATGTCTCTTTGTGTTGATAATTGCTGTAATAATTTTGCAAATGAGCAGAACCGAAGACCGGATTACATAAAGACATTCATGAACCATCTTGTGTCATGGGAGGCTGTTAGTGCCAGACTTGAGGCTGCAAAGGCTGCATCTTCCTCTTAAGCAGAGTATTTTGGACCAGACAAAATTTGACTTCAGTGAGTTCTGTATTGTTACTGAAGTTCCTTAATAAAAATGTATTGGCCGTGGTAATAAACAGACGTCGTCTCTCTCGTTGTATGTTTCACAGAGTTTGAATTTAATGTGGTGTACCTTGTATTGCTCTTTGTGTTGTTCACTTTTCTTTTTATCTATGTATTTCACTTTATCAGTTTATCTCTTTTTAAAGAAGCACACAAGTTCCATGAGCTTGAAAGTGATACCTACCTACCATCATTACCTCGAATTTGTGATGCCCATTCCCAGTCGCATGCGAGTTTATATACTCTATGTTACTATGACTGAACGTAATTAAATGGGAGGTGAAATAGTGGTAATTTGTAAAGGGAGTTGCGGAGAGAAAGAAAGTTTACATGGATTTCAATTATAGTTGATCATAAAGATTTAAATGAAAAACCATTACTCATGTCCATTTCAGAATTAAGTTTGAAACTGATAATAGTTGGACCTTGGGGTTTAAAATAAAAGAAACGTTGAATGAATGGTTAACTTTTACAAGATAAATAAACAATCTTATCTTTAGAGACTTTGAATTTAACTTTCTGATGGGTTGTTAATCGTTGATAAGTTTTGGTATTTGGTCTTTAATTAATTAATCAAAGAAGACTTGACCAAAAAAAAAAAAAAAAAAAACCCAAATTATGTCCCCGAGCAGGCCCACGTCTCACTATTTATTTATATTTCTTAAAATTATGTATCTACATCTTGGAATATTATTTTGTGCGTAATCTAACTCGTCTAATAGTAATGGGCATGACCATTGATATTTTTTAAATTTAAACGCACTAAGTGAATATCTTAAATCGGTTCACATTACATACCGAAGGAGTTTCAGAGAAAGACGTGGGAAATTTCTCAAAGTGTGGACTAAAATCTATGTCCTTAAGAATCGATAATTCTCTCATCTTCAAGGTAAACAAGTTCTTCATAGCCCTAACTTGAGACGCAAGAAATAAATTGTTCTGTTTAATCATCTTTCTCCTTTAAAAGGGAACATATTTATGCAGATAGGGAGCTTTGAAGTGAAGGACTACATCGCGTGAAAGGATCATTGTGCATCCAGAAATGGAAATTCAAGCTGAAGAAGGATCAACAGTGAAGAAAAGAAATGGTTTGGTGAAGCGGCTCGCCTCTGTTTCAGACCAGCTCAAGCGCTTGACATCGATCTCTGCTGAGAATAACACACCTCGGTTGGATCGATCCAAGTCCACGGTCACGGCTGGCCAGGCCTTGAAAGGGCTTAAGTTCATTAGTAAGACCGATGGTGCCGCTGGTTGGACTGCTGTGGAGAAGCGGTTTAATAAGATCACGGCTACTACTGAGGGATTATTGCTTCGATCAAAATTCGGTGAATGCATAGGTAAGAATTATTTTAAAATCAAGTAATTCACCAAAAGCCAATAGCTCATCTGGTTATATCTCAGGCAAGCCTAGATATTGCTGGTTCGAATGACTCTTGGGACGGACCATATAAAATGCTTTCGTCCCAAGCCTAAGGGGATATACGGCCTTCAGCCCATAACCTCTCAGTATTTCAAAAAGAAAAATTGAGTAATTGAAGCAAAGTTTAGCTTTGGATCTAATTACAAAGAACATGTTTGAATTTACAGGGATGAACTCAAAGGAATTTTCCTTGGAATTGTTCGACGCCTTATCGAGAACAAGGAATATGAAAGGGGATGTGATCAACAAGGAACATTTAAAGGAGTTTTGGGATCAAATTAGTGATCAAAGCTTCGATTCGAGGCTTAAGACCTTCTTTGACATGTATGTAATTTTTTTATATTCATTACCTTTTGGTCTTTTGGATTAATTATTTCTTTGGATCTCTACAAGTTCTAATGGTGAATGTAATTATGTGAAATGCAGGATGGATAAAGATGGCAATGGTAGACTAACCGAAGACGAAGTTAGAGAGGTAAAAAGTTTTGAGATTAATTAATGAGAGTCTTATACAGTTGTTTCAATTGCTAATTTCTACGTTTTACATGTGAACAAAATGACATAATTGATAATTTCATAAGTAACTTTATCTTATTCTACTATCTTTCTTTTGAATTATTTTCTTACATGGTCGTGACTTGTAGCCTAGTGGTTTTGTGTTGGTGCTGTCATTATGTCGCTGCATGAGTTCGAACCCATCATTTATGATCTAGTCCCCAAACATGAGGGACTGTACATGCCTAGGAATTGGAGGAAAAAAAAAACTAAGAAATGCATCCATAAATAAGAGATTTGTTCTGTTTTGCAGATTATCAAACTAAGTTCGACTGCCAACAATCTGTCAACCATCCAGACGAGGGCAGAGGAATATGCGGCAATGATAATGGAAGTGCTTGACCCACATAACATGGGATATATCATGGTAAAATTTCTTAATTATCATCCAAAAACCGACATTTTGTGAATACTAGCTTGTAACTTTGTGGAATTTCCAAAACAGATGGACAGTCTCAAGACTTTACTTCTGCAAGCAGAAACAAAATCTTTAATCACAGCTAATAGTGAAGAAAGAAAAAAGCTGAGCCACATGATAAGCGAGAGGTTTCAACCTACGCGTGATCCTAACCCATTCAGAAGATGGTACCGTGGACTAAGATTCTTAGTGCTAGATAGTTGGCAAAGAATTTGGGTGATATTGCTATGGATCGTGGTTATGGCTATTCTCTTTACATACAAGTATATTCAATACAAGAATAGAGCGGTTTATGAAGTGTTGGGGCATTGTGTATGCTTGGCTAAAAGTGCTGCAGAAACATTGAAGCTAAACATGGCCTTGATTCTGTTCCCTGTTTGTAGAAATACCATCACATGGCTTAGGAATAAGACTAGTTTGGGTGCGGTTGTCCCTTTCGACGACAGCCTCAACTTTCATAAGGTATATAATCTTTAACATTCAAGATTTAACTTTCATACATGTTCTGTAATGAATTAGGCCAAAAATTATGTTCAAGATTTCATCCTTTTATAAGATTTAAAATGTGAAATCACAGGTTATAGCAGTGGGGATTGCGATAGGAGTAGGCATACACTCGGTGGTGCATTTGGCATGCGATTTCCCAAGACTAGTCGCGGCAACTCCAGAGGAATATAAGCCGCTAGGGAAGTTCTTCGGAGAGGAGCAACCGAAGAGTTACTCACATTATTTAAAGACAACCGCAGGGATAACAGGACTTGTAATGGTTCTCTTGATGTGTATTGCTTTTATACTAGCTACGCCTTGGTTCAGACGAGGGAAAATAGAAAAGAAACTTCCAGGGATACTAAAGAAACTCGCTAGCTTCAATGCCTTCTGGTACACTCATCATCTATTCGTTATGGTCTACATTCTCCTTATCCTTCACGGAAACTACCTATTTCTGAGTAAGGAATGGTACAAGAAAACGGTGAGCAACATTTTCAATCGCAACCTCAACATTACTTATATATGTAACTAACTTGAGGGTATTTTTCTACAGACGTGGATGTATTTGGCAATACCAGTAGCTCTGTATGCATGCGAGAGATTGATAAGAGCATTCAGATCCAGCATCAGGACGGTTAAGGTTATTAACGCCGCGATGCATCCTGGAAACGTATTGAATTTGAAAATGTCAAGGCCTAAGAAGTTCAAATACATGAGCGGTCAATACATGTTTGTAAATTGCCCAGCAGTCTCACCATTTGAGTGGTACGCAAGAAACACTTTTGAATTTTAAGAATCCCTATATATGTTTATGATTTGATATATTATGTTTGCAGGCATCCATTTTCGATAACTTCTGCACCACAAGAAGATTATCTGAGTGTTCATATAAAATCACTAGGAGATTGGACAAAGGCTATCAAAAAAGTTTTCTCTGAGGTCTTGTTACTTCTAAAATTTCCCAAACCATAATTACTCTTAAAATCAAAGTTGATAAGATTGAGATGGATGTTTGGTTTATGTCTCAGGTACCTAAGCCACCTCCAGGAGAAGAAATGTTACAGGGTGAAAATATTCCCAAGTAAGTAACCAAATGTTCAGTAAATATATATTCATATAAATATACAAATAAACAATCATATAAATATACAAATAAACAATCATATAAAACAAAATAAAAGTATAGTCATACGCAAAAGCTAATATTAAGATTTAATATTAAATCGGACTATCAACACCTAACATTTAATATATATAAGTCCACGAGGTTTAGTATATATATATATATATATATATATACAATCAACACCTAACCTAGTTTTATAATTAAATAGATGATTAAGAAAGATCATTATTTGATTGAATATCCATATTGAACCATGTTGTTTCTCTATTTTTATTCCGTGAACTCATATGGATTCCGATCGACGATCGCCGATTCTGGTTTTTATAATATGAATATTTTCAAGTACGCAGAAACCACTACTATTATTAAAAGCTTAAAGTCTTTGTGACAGAATATTTTCTATGGATTTGGTTTATATACTTTATTATCACGTACCTATAATATTTATAAACTTAAGGATATATATTGCCTTTGATAAATTAGTACTTAATTAGCTTACAATCTGTTCTCAATTATACCTTTAGTAAGTCATTCGTTTGAAAAAAAAGATAGAAATATATATATGCAGGCCCGGCTCTGACTCTGGACTGGAGGGGCACAGGCCCAGGGTCTAAAAGATCCAAAAAAAAATTCAACTGTTTTTTGTGTGTGTGTTTTTTTTTAATTTTTTTTTATATTTTTATTACATTTTATAATAAAATAGGACTCAATTTTTTTGTTTTGGGTGTATTGAGGGCCCAAAAATAAAAATAAAAGTTTCTAAAAAAGGCCCATAATTAATTTTTATTCTTCACAAATATTTTTTTTGAAATGACAATGATCCATATATATTCCACAGTTACCCCAAAATAATGATTGATGGTCCGTACGGTGCACCCGCACAAGACTACAAGAAGTACGACGTTGTATTCTTGATAGGCCTTGGGATCGGAGCCACTCCAATGATCAGCATTGTCAAAGACATTATCAACAATATGAAGGATAAGGAACAAACTCAAATCAACCAAATGGAGGAGGGATCACAACAAGAGCCACAAGGTAAGAAAGAAACCTTCAAGACGCGAAAGGCTTACTTCTACTGGGTCACGAGGGAGCAGGGCTCGTATGATTGGTTCAAAAACATCATGAATGAGATTGCTGAAAAGGATAAAAATAAAGTTATAGAACTTCACAACTATTGTACTAGCGTCTACGAAGAAGACGATGCTCGTTCCGCGCTTATACATATGCTCCAGTCTCTTAACCATTCCAAGAATGGTTTGGACATTGTCTCGGGTACAAGGGTCATGTCCCATTTCGCCAAACCTAATTGGAAATATGTCTACAAAACGATAGCCATGGATCACCCTAACTCTCATGTTGGTGAGTTGTCTCTCTTCCCCTTCCTATCATATCTTTCTCGGTTTTCTTGTAGTATAAGATTACTTATATATCTACAAGATTAAACTTCATCAAACCTTATGATGATGGTATGCCTTAGGCATGCACGATATTCTGATCTTAGTATCGCATTGTAGCAATTATATCATGCAAAGATTAGCTCAGCTTCATGATTTCTCCGCGTAAAAAAGACATTGGGTGCAAGTTATAGAGATACAAAGATGATCTAGCTAGAATGTTATTCATATTACTAAATATCATCTTGTGGTGTAATTGATAACAGGAGTGTTCTATTGTGGATCACCCTTATTGACAAAGATGTTAAGGCAACTAGCATTGGAATTCACACACAAGACAAGCACTAGATTCTCCTTCCACAAAGAGAACTTCTGAGGACAATGAAGCTGATCTTATGCTAATACCCACAACATTGATGAGAAAGTATAACAAGATAATAAAAAGTTTGTGGAGTGTGTTATTGTTTTATAATTTAAATTAGATGAGTTTTTTAATGATTGAGAGTGTGTGATGCTGTTTATGTGAGGTGTATGCTTTGTTGGTTTAGTTTTCATAAAACTAATTTCAACATGATATTTCTAGAATTTCTTTTGGCTTATGTTTTCTTGCACAGCAAGAACCATTTTCTCAAAATACATTCATCTTTTTACTTTACACTGCCGTTTCTAATTATAAAGCTGATAAGATCATTGTCAGATATTCTAATCAAATAGCACAGATTTAATTATAAATGATCAAATGTGTAAGTTAATTGATTCGGTAGAATGTTAGAGTTAAAAACAAAAGACTAAGTATTTTTGAAAGATACTTCCCTAAGACTAATTCTGTACCCCCAAGAAGTTTATCGTTGACTTGAAATGCAAGAAATCATCATCGGCATTTCCTTGCCTTTTAATCTTGTTTCCCATTAAAACCTTTCATCAGACATTCAGGAATGCAGAGATCAACGAGCTTTGATGCAACGGACTATTACCCCAAGGAAAGTGAGTGGAGTAGTACCGATCTAGCAGGCAAAAGCGAATCAAGGAGTGCACCATCGTCACCAATCAACCGAAATCGAGAGGAAAAAAACTCTGAGGATACAACAAAGTACGTGACTGTCACGTTAGACATCCAGGGAGACAGTGTGTACGTTGTCAGCGTGGAACCGGATACTGATGGCCGATTGAGCTTGGATGGGGATGCGGATCCCTTGCTGAAGAGGCAGTCATCTGTGGTGAATCATGGTGCCTATCGACCGCGAAGAAGACGGCCTGACGCTTCCAAAGCCATGAGAGGTGTTAATATGTTTATTAGCATGACTGATGCTGGCTGGATGGCCGTAGAGAAGCGGTTCGATAAGTTGACTGCCAAAACTTATTGGTTACTGCCTAAGTCGAAATTCGGTGAATGCATAGGTAAAATAAAGGATGAAGTTTAAAATGTAAAATGATTTGAGTCTAAAAAGCTTATATACAATGCAGGGATAAATTCAAAGGAATTTGCTTTGGAATTATTCGATACATTGGCAAGACGAAGGAATATAACACGGAAGGAGATTGATAAAGACAATCTACGCAGATTCTGGTGTCAAATAACTGATCAAAGCTTCGATTCCTGGCTTAAGATTTTCTTTGAAATGTGAGGTGTTTCTTCATTCTTTGTTTTGGAAGAGAGTTGTAAATTTTTTATTTTTTTTTTGCCAAATGCAGGGCGGATAAAGATGGCGATGATAGATTAGCCGAAAATGAAGTTAGAGAGGTAAAAAAACGAGATTAATTTCTCCGGAAATTTTTGGATATTATTTGAACTCTTTTCTGTTGTTGTTATGTTTCACATTAGCAGTTTATCAAGTTCACCGCATCTGCGAATAATAAACCCATGGCTACGAAAACTGCAAATGAATATGCAGCAATGATTATGAAAGATTTTGACACCGATGATAGTGGATACATCATTGTAAGCTGTACTAATTAATAAGCTCTACATCACATTACAGGTTGTATAAGTAACATTGTTGCGACTTCTTAAACAGATGGAGACTCTTAAGGCGCTGCATCTTGATATGGATACACTTTCTGAACATACTGAGGAATTAAAGAAGCCTACAAAGATGAGATGGTACAATGTTGTTGGAGAAATCTCGTCTTCGTGTTTGACTCCTTGCTTGAAGAAGACATGATTCTGCGCTTTGCATTCACTAAATTTGCTTACAGTTTGTCAAGTGAAACAAAAAATCTGATTGCTTGAAGCCTTGGTCATGAAACATATATTTACATCCCAAGACATACGTGTAAACTAATTTTTTCTTTTGTATGAAAAATCTTTGTTTTGTGCAATTTCATTATTAGTGTTAATTAGTCCGCTTGCTAACAAAATTTGCTTACATGTTACTTGTCGATTGAACCGAATGGCTGAAGACATTCATGTAAAATGCGTTTTGCCNTTTTTTTTTTTTTTTTTTTTTTTTTTTTTTTTTTTTCACATAGCTAAGATTGACGTGGCATATAGCCTCACCACTAGTTCTCAAACTCCGATCGTCACATTTTCCTCCTCCTCCGATTGGGTAAAATTGCTACGATTCTGATCTTTAGGGAAATTCAAATGTCAAGGGTACGGAACCTAGACAGTTTCAATTGAGCCGAGAGAGTTTATGGGTACCGGGTCGAATTCGGATCCGGAGCCGGGTTCTTCCGGATGGAGCCGAGCTCCTGGTTTAGTGGCGAAGGCGCTGTTTTTGATCGGCGGCGCCATTCTCGTCAAGCGTCTCACTAAATCCACAACTCGTTGGGATCATTCTCACGTCGTCTCTCGTTCCCTAAGTGGCGAGAAGGTTCACAATCTTTCTCCTCTTCTTTGGTAATTTCTTTTCACCGGACTTTTGATTTCCAAATAGCTAAGGATGGGTTTTGTTTTACTGGGGTTTTCAAGTTTTCTATGGAGCAAGCTTCGAGGGATCCTGATAATTACTTCAACATGAGGTTTGTATGTTTCTTCATCAGTCATCGATTTTGGATTGCTATCTAGCGTCACTAAAGTTTAGATTTTTATGGGTTTCTTCTGTACTTAATTTCTCTATATGTGCTTCTTTGTGTAGAATGATGACCTGTCCTGCAGCTGAAATGGTGGATGGTTCGCAAGTTTTGTATCTTGAACAGGTCACTAGTCTCAGCTCCTTCCTTTTTGCATTTGTAGATGTATGATTCTCTCTGTATGTGTTTTGTTAACCCGTTATCTACTCTTGTCCTCAGGCATTTTGGAGAACTCCTCAGAAACCTTTTCGGCAAGTATGTGTCACCTCACCTCATAAAGTCTGAATCTTTGTGGAACATTTTATGATTTGTCTTTTTGGGATGCAGAGATTGTATGTGGTTAAGCCTTGCCCAAAGGAGTTGAAATGTGATGTCGAGGTGTGGAAATGATTCCTACATTTTCTCCTTATCAGGAAAGCTGTGATGTTTCTTACGTATTGCAAAGACAGTATTTCTAAACAATGTTTATCCAGGTGAGCTCATATGCAATCCGAGACGCTGAGGAGTACAAAAATTTCTGTGATCGGCCTAAAGACCAACGCCCACTTCCAGAAGAAGTAATTGGTGTAAGTCAGCAATATGATTGATGGTAGTCATCGAGATATGTTTGATTGGGATAGCTGCAACAGCAAGTTTGATTGTGTATCGAATAACAGGATATGGGGGAGCATTTGACAACGATACAACTTAATTGCTGTGACCGTGGAAAGCGTTGCTTGTATGAAGGCTCAGCTCCACCTGGTGGTTTCCCAAACTCATGGGTTTGTTTCTTCTGAGACATCAAATCTCCACTTAATGATTCATTTTACGCTTATCCATATTACCAACATTTGTTACTTCTTCCTCTGCATGTTGAAATGGAAGAATGGTGCAAGCTATTGTACATCTGATCTTGCTATCCTCAAAAACAATGAGATACACCTCTGGGATCGCGGGTTTGACGATGATGGAAACCAGGTTCAATCTTACTTTCTCATGCACTCTCATCTATCTTGGTAAGGGGAGCTGTTATTTGATTTGAGTTTTCATTTTTGGCTCATGTTTCAGGTTTGGGGGCCTAAGCAAGGTCCGTATGAGTTCAAACCAGCGCTGTCATCTTCGAGCATCAACCACGATGTTTTCTCACCTTTGAACATACTTCCTCAATCTACACTTGATAAACCAATAAAAGGATCCTTTGTCTTGGAAGAATAAATAGGCGTTTTTACCGTTTTGTTTTTCTTAGTTTGTAATTTTCCTCTGATGGCAAGCCAAACTCACTTCTGTATCATCATATATAGTTATTGACTCTCGTATCTTGCTCTCTCCGTTCTCACTAACATTGTACCATTGTAACATACATAGAACCTTATACTTTACTTCACGAAAGTGGAAAAATTCAGGTATCTCTTTTAACTTTGCAAGTTGAAGATGAATTTTGCTACAAAGCCCGGATAGACCGTTGCGATATCATTTGTGTAATGGTCATTAGTTGTATTTCTCAAAGCCAGAGTGAATGAAAATGCAAGACTGGCTTTCAGTCAGTTGATAGAGCGGAGAATTGCAGTTGTTAAATAATCGAGAACCAGAGCTCTTAAAATGACTTAATTCGCCAGCCAACTCCACATACTTTCTCATGACTTCATAAAAATGTTTACAAATATTTATACAAATAGTGTAGTCGGATTTTGCAGGAAACAGACGACATTGATAAAAGTACATTTCAGATTCATTCAGCTTCATTTTATTGATGGCTTGCCCAAGTTCCCCAAAGGTTCAACACACATAGGAGTCTGAAGAAAACACTATGCTTAGTGACTTCATGTATGTTACTAATTCCCTGTTCTGAAGATACAAAACATGAACACATTAGAAAAGTTATATAACCTCTCTTCCTCATAAATTCTTGAATCCACCAGTATATTACAAAGATTTTGAACATTTAGTACATGCATACACACGACTCTTAACTAGTCAGCAATGTTTTCAAGAAATCAACAAATGCTATGGGATATATAACAGATAACAGAGATCAAGAAGAAGAATAGATTCTCCAAAAACTGATCTAGATTGGAACAGCTTCAATGAGCCTAGAAAAGTAAAACTGAGTAGTAATAAGTCCTCTCTTTCTAATTCTCCATCCGACCTTACGCAACGCATTTTCAACATCCGCCTCTGAGTGTAGATAAGCTCTTGTAGCTTTTGAAGGCCCTGGGAAAAGCTCTCCGATTCTCTTTAAGATATCGTAGTAAAAAGTCTTTGGTGCAAAACTGAGAATCACTCTCTTCTCCGCTAAAGAAGCGAGATGTGCAATCATTCCGTCCGCTTTGTTCTGCGGGTAATGTATCAGCACGTCTAAACATACAACAGTATCAAACTTCCCGTTTAAGCTCTCCAAATCACTCACTTCGAACCTCGGTAAATTCTCCGATGCTAATTGCTCCTTTGCCTAAACACAAATATTCAAAAATTCATCCCAAAAATCGTCAAACTCGATAACATAACATCATAATTCTACATTTTGATTATGAAGATTCCTATTGCTTACCTTCATCTCAGCTTCAGCAACCATGGCTGCAGAAATGTCACTAGCAGAGACAATAGCACCTTCTTTTGCAAGCGGAATGGACAATAATCCAGTACCACAACCCGCATCACAAACCGTAACACCAGCCAAGGAACCTTCTTCAGTCAACATAAGCATTGTCTTTTCCACAGTCTTAGCATGACCGATTCGAATATCTTTCTGAACACGATTCACTTCATCAGTGTCACCGTAGATCTTCTTCCACCTCTCGAATCCCGTACTGTTGAAATACTCTCTCACAACTTCCTTATCGCCTCCTCCGACTTCTTCCGCTTGTAATTTCCTTCTCCTCTCTGGATCTGTCAAGGAAACCATCGCTGCTAAAGCTGCGACGGAACCGCCTCCGACTACGGCGATTGTTGTGCTGTCGACGCTTGCTAAGTCAGTGACGGAGGCTGCGACGATTGTGGTTCTGGTTCGTGAAGATACATGGAATTTAGATGAGTTTGGGAATCTGGGAAGGAATTGAGAGACGGAGGAAGATGATGATAACAAGGAAGGAGCAAACGGCATTGTTGAAGAAGAAGAAGGTGGTTTTGGTTTCGGAGCCGTTGCAGAGAGTGAGAGAGTATTTTTGTTATCACCTTTGGATGGATAGGATAGGACGACGATCCGTCTCTTGATTTCCGTAGGGTCCACTTTAATGCGGGTTAGTCACAGGCCCGTTTCTTTATCATTGGCCCATATTTTTAACGTCTCTGCTCCAGTGGTCTAGTCACACTACGGTTTTAAACTAATCTTAACGACCTTTCAATCATATTTACCGTTAATACCCTTCCCTTAAGTCCAATTTAAGTCCAATCTGCATCACGGAAAGCATTATTGACTCTGATCTCTGAATTTGCAGGATATAATAGTCCGTTGCCTGGATCAGATTTCAGATATCTCACAAAGTAACAAGATAGAATCCCAAAGTATCCTCGACAATAGGAATACAGTGTGAAAGCAAAGAATGTATATAGTATTGAATTCTTCTGTGTGAGTGTTGAGGTTGGATACAGGAGCCAGAGGAGATACGAGGTGGTCACTCCTCATAGTAGTCAGAGGCGGAAAGAGAAGGGAGAAAACCAGAGTCACTTAGTTGTGCGCGAGATGTTTCCCACAGTTGTCGTTCTATTCCAAACTTTCTTAGCTCCCTCATTCCTCTTTCCACTGCCCCCCAAGAACCAACAGTCCCATTAGTTTGGATTTTCATGTAGTATTAATTCATTATATGCACTAATTGTTACAAGGACTTACCATCCACTGCATCATGTGAAGATGGCTGTTGCCCTATACGGTTGATCCAGAACTGAAGACGATCTTCAGCGATATCACTTTCCACCCCGTGGATTTTAGCTCTTTTCCAGAAATATAGCAGCCACGCCTATAACATTTATAGTGTGTAAGTATTTTTGATTAAATGAATATCATTCACGCTCCTGCTAAGTAAAATATCCTTTGCTGGTTACCTCTTTAAAGAGAATATCCTGTTGCTCTTCTTCGCTCAACTCTGCATTCAAATTTCAGATGAAGCATTCATTATTAAACCTTTCTCGTTGCTTTTACAATATATATGGAGGAAGCATCACAAGAGCAAGTTTTTGTTTATATGATACTTTGTAGATAGAGGTAACTCACCAAATGCTTCTGAGAGCTTAGGTTCTCCTTGCGCCTTCGGATCTGGATATTAAAAATCATGTCAGCCTCTGTTGTATAACATTCACATAGTCAGTACATTTATGTTTCAGTCATTTTTAGATATATTTTACCATTGACGGGTTGTCGGGCCACATTTGTTTGTCTGCATCGTGCAAATGCAAACATTAAAGCATCCTCGACCTAGGAGGCGCAGGGAAATGTATAAGATAGATATTTTTTGGGCAACTTATACTTGAGATTATAAAATTATGGTCACTGAACCTTCAAGGATGCCATCTCTCGTAAACCCGTCTCAACAGCAAGCATACTCTCTATGTTTCCTTCTCCGCTTGCATCACTTAAATTACTGACAACTTTGGTCCAAGTTCGATCAGTCCCACCACCTACCAGATGTGATGTTACCAGTTAATTTTAAATAATTAATACTTAATCTTGTGAGAAATATTGGCGGGAATCTTGAAATCGGACCTGTCTGCCAAGAGTCTTCAGGCTTTTGGGCAGCGGAAAGAACAACTTCAAAGGGAAGAGGAGCTAGAGCTGACCAATGTTCATGTCTTAATGGGGCTATATCCTTGTATATATCTAAGAGTGGTCCAATGAGGTGCATAAGTAAACATTTCCAAATAAGGGTTCCAAGTATAAAGGGCCAATCAAGTTAAGTGTATCATGAGATGAATGATCAGCTAGACCTGATATATAGGTACCGCATATCCCATGAAAAATTTCCATGTCACTATAGAGTCTAGACAAGTATACTGAGTGAATGGGAAGCATATACTCTAAGTATGTTTTGTATCACAAGGACCTATTTGTTAAATCTACAACAACCTTTGAACTCTTGGCACCATAACGAGATCACTGTCGAACAATTTTCTATTTAGAAGTAATGAATTTGTTACCATGTTGAACAGCTAGTTCCCAGTAGCGAGCAAGCCAGCATCTCTTTAGAACAACTTCCTCCTACAAAGTTTGCCAATCATATATATTTAAATCAAACAAAGATACCGTCAGATACAGAACATTCTAGTGTATTTGGTTAGCAAACCATTTCTTCTTGAGTCAACATCGTTCTATGTATCATTGTTCGAAGAGCCTTTGTTTCAGCTTCAACCTCGTGGAGCTGTTCGACAGCTTTCTCTGCTTCATCTTTCAAGTTCTGATCATAACACAACATTCCAAGTTCAAAGGTTCATGTAATTGAGTGTAGAGCATACTTCAATGTATAATACTAATTTGATTAGACTCAGTTGTTTAGCAGGGGACTGTACCTGAAATTCTGAACGAAGGGATTCAGTTTCCTTGCTATTTCCATCTCTTTTCTGTTCAGCAGCTCTTAATGCTGCCTGCAATAGGCTCATGTTTTCACTTTTAACACATTGTCTGTCAACACAAATGCCAAGACAAGATAGCAAAAGAAAAAGGACATGCATTACGGACCTCTCTTTGACGCAATGCTGCTTCTTTCCTGGAGGGATCATCATTAAGTTAGTGAAAACCCAATTATATGAATGAACGCTATGCTAAAGACAAGGAAACAAACCTCTTCAAGAGCTTGGTGTCAAAATTTGCTCCTTCACCTAGAGAAGCAATCTATTGCAAAGTCATACCACGCCGTAAAAGTAACTATCAACATTTTATTAGCATATCAACACAATTTAACTGAAATTGATATCATAATCACCTGTTTCTCAAGCTCTCTAGCCCTTGCTTCTGCTGCTTCGCGTCTATCTTCAGCATGCTGAAGCTGCATTTATAATGTAACTCCAGAATATAAACATCAAGTACAAAAAGCTAGCAACACGCAAACTAATGAACAATACTAGAAAAAAGAAAGATGCCACACTGACCTTTTGCTGTATATCATCATTTTCTTCTTGAAGCATATCTAGCTACAATGACAATGAGTAGTTGGTTTTAAATGAAAGATCAAGATCTCATCAAACAAGCTAGTTTTAAACTAAACCACTTACTTCATCGCGTAAAGCTGAAGCTTCTCGATCATCTTCCTGCTGATTAGCTCCTAAAATGTCTGCAGGACGAAACCTGAAACTAATCATTCGTTCCCAACAACATCATCAAATACAACACAATTAATTAAAATGAACGTCAGACATCAGCAAATTTTTTGTATAAACTTCAACTGCACCTTTTCTTATACTTCAATTGAGCCTCAGATTGTCTTGCAGGCACATCAAACTGAGTATTGTTTCCGTTCTGCTCAAAATCATCGATTGAGTTTCGACGCGAATGCGTCGGATGCGTGGGAACTTTCACTTTCAATGTACTACTTCCAGTCTTTAGAGGAACCTTCACTAGATTCCGGGGCGATTCGGCTGTAACTTCATCAACGTCAAATTTAGGCGGCGGAAGTACAACGGACTTCACCGCCGGAGTTTCCTTCGATCCCCTACCATTGTTCCTCATAATCCACGGCGATTCGGCTACAATTCCGTCCCCGTCGGATTCATCGTCAAATTTCGGCGGATTTACGACGGTTCTCACCACCGGAGCTTCTTTCCGAGCACTACATTTCTTTCCCTGAATATTCCGTCCCAAATCGGGTCCAATTTCATCACCATCCGACTCATCATCAAACCTGACCGGAACTACGACCCGATTCTTCGCCGGAGAATCTTTACCGGTAACCGGACCTTTACTACTACTACGCTTATCATCTCGTCTCCGATTCTGAACAAGAGGAGGAAGATGAACCTGATACAGATCTTCGTCTCCACCTTCATCATCGTAATCATAGTCATAATCACGCTTCTCCATAACCTTAGCGAGTAACTCCGCTGCGTTCTGCTTACGGAGCGTGCTTCTTCCATTGATCATCCGATGCGACGGAGACATCGCTGGTGAAGAAGAAGCTGAGCTTCCTGTAACGCTGAAATCCAGCGAATCTCGCCGCCTCCGCGCCGCCATATTTTTCCGATTGATTAAAAAATGTGATTTCAGAAGACGGAGTCAATAAGGTGGTTGGAGTTTGAGGGAGAAGGAAGAATGTGTAAACGCCACTGGCGTGGACCTCAATGGTGGCGGGAGAGGAAGTTGAGAGAACGTGGGACCCAATTTGTTTATTGTTTCCTCTCTGGAAGAAGTTGCCAAATTGACTGCAATCTAAAAGTCAAATGTAAAACTAACAATTCAAAAGAGTAAAATTTTATTCTTGTTTACCCTTATGAAAAAGTTTATTTACAATTCCACCATTCATCTTGAAGTATGTATTGGAATATCGAGAAGTTGTTAACCAAGCTGTTAGGCTATGAATTCGATTACTCAAACATGATTCGATTACACAGACAGGACATAAAGATTAAACCATTAGTGGATGGCATGTTGTACAAGAGGAGAATTGTTATACGAGAGCATGAGAAAACTTGTGTCCTTATACGAGAGTGGTTTCATCGATTTCAGCTCGAGGGCATATTAATGCACCACAAAGAGAATCTATAAGAAGGAAGGAAGAAGATCGGAGCTTGGCACATGATTCGAAAGCTCAAGTGGAAGCTATCGGTTCTGAGAGTTTATTACAGAGAGGAAAATAAAGTGAGTTGGTTAGAGTCTTATGGATGGTAATGCGTTGTAGAGAGAGGAACGTAGGGAGAGTGTTCTGTATTAGGAGGATAGGATCTAAAGAGAAGCTCTAGAGTCCTATCGATATCTTAAACAGAATGCTCAAGGTGTAAGAACTTCTTCTTTCTTAACATGGTGGTACTACCAAATTCACGACTCGAGATAAGCTCTAGATTCCAAGCATCGAGGTACTAACAAAGCCATATCATGAGTGGAGAGATAGTGTAGCCCAATACAATACACATATTCATATATTCGTCACAAAATACCAATCATGACAAAGAATCAGTCTCAACATACCAAAGTGGTCTCATCATCAAAATCCAGACAAAAAATATAAGCAAAAAGGTCTAATATACCAAAACAAAATGCTCTGAAACCAAGAAAGGGTCGTAAGGATGGCCAGTTTTCAATTACCGGTTTGTGTCAAAACCGAGAGTGCTCAGGCAGATTCCGTAGCAGGTTTCTTCTGAACAAGATCTTCGATCAAATCAGCCGCCTCTTGGATGGTGGTAATGTTCTGAGCATCAGCTTCCTCCACACTTATATTAAACTTTTCCTCCAATGCCATTACTATCTCCACCTACAACCATATTTAACTCTGATGAGTAACATTTTGTAACATACCATTCATATAAACTTAAAATCAATACCAAATTAAAACTATACCATCCGTATTAAAACAAACTACTAGGCTACATTTATCGAGTAACCAATAATGAAAAGAAACAGAGAGATGATAACATACGGTGTCGAGAGAATCGGCACCAAGAGTAGTGAACTTGGATTCAGCAGTAAGCGGAGTCTCAGCAGACAAAGCCAATTGTTCCTTAACAATGTCACTCACTTTCTGCACTGTCTCTGCTTTTGCCTGTTAAAATGTCCCTTCACACACGTTACAATCACTTTACTACATTTCTCCTACACTATAACTTAGTTCCAATCAAATCTTTACTTACAGCGCAACAGATTTGGAGACAAGACCTCTTTGAAGAAGTAAAACGACCAAAAGAGACAGACTGAAAACTCGAGGCTTTCCTCAACACCTAGAAGTTAAACAGTACTCAAACAAGAATAGTGTTATATGACATGATGATGAGTTTTGAACACAATTGGATAAAAACTTAAATCGAATTATCAAGATGCACAAAGAAGTTGTATAGTCACCTGAGAAACTCTGGTGGAAGATGGAGCTTTGAAGGTAAGAGAAGTGGTTGATAGAGAAGCCATTGAAAGAGAAGAAGTTGAGAGAGAAGAACAAGAAATATGGCTTCACCTACAAGTACAACTAACTCAAATTTGGGATAAGATATCTCTTTTAAGAAGACGAATCATTTAATGATGGAGGCACAAGTAGGAGAGAAACGAAAGATACGGTGTCGTGTTGTGAGACCTAAACCAATACGAAGCTCTATTTCTCAAGTTTTGTGGCTGACATTTGTTCTTGAGGATTTTCATTTATCTTTCACTCTTGTTCCATGTGGGTCCCACATAGTTGCTAAGTAATTACGTCACACTTACCCCTTGGGAGTTGTGACAGGCCCAAACCAAAACGCTGGCTACTTCAATGGGCCCATCTTCATTCTTTCGCCTTTACTGGCGAACAGTCCGAATAGGCGAATACTACTCTGTCCGATCTAAATTACTCATTCGGAAATGAACTTTTTCGGTTTAATACGGGTTCAATGGATTTTCGATATTTCGAAAAATCTAATCCGAATCAAAGTTTGTATGAAATAAAATTTATATTTCTATTGAAAATCATACCAAAACATTCATAGTAACATTTTGTTTTAATTTGGATTTTATTATTCATAAACCGAAAATTTAGAATTTGAACCAAAACTGAGTCGAATCCGACGTGGAAAGCCTATTTATTTTATATTATAGCCGTTGATCCCATATCAAAAACTAGAGTAACGTTTTCTATGAATATCCATGAAATATTTTGTAAATTCCAATACATATATCTTATTCTTATGTTATCTCAAAATTATTTTTTGCAAAATCAAAAACTATGTGAATCATATATATATATATATATATATCATAATAATGTAACAAAAAGTACAATTAGACAATATTCATAATGGAACCTAAACATTTAATATAGTGATGTTCAAAGAGAATTTTTTTTTTTTTTGCTAAGTATGTTAATATTCATAAGAAAGTTGTGGTTTTACAAAAGCTTAACCTAGCTATTACATAGAGAATTTACCAGTTGAGTTATTGACTCTTAGTTATATTCCATTTGTTTTGTGTTTAGTGTTTCCATGATTTTGAAGATTTATAAGAAATATGTTTAGTACTGTGGTTGTTGATGTAAACTGTGGTAAATGATATGATCTTCTAAGATCTTTGAAAGTAGACATTCAAATAGCTGGTGGATTCTTATATCAGAATACAAGAGTCTTAAAAGAATAAATACACATAAATTCTACAATTTTTCTTCTTTCTATAGTATATCAATCAATGTTTCATTTCACAAGTAAAATGAATTGTATAATTATAAGAGGGAAGAGGAAAAGAATCAGGAATGACGAGCCGCGAAGGCAGTTGAGACTGTAAGGAGGAACGACAGAATAAAAGTGGCGAAGGCCATAGCGAGTGAGAAAGTGACACGTGTGCAGTAACCATGCACATAATGGCAGATCGGAAGCCAGCCAGCATGTGTGTTACCGTACTTTCCAGTGTAACCCTCGGACATAGCCGCAGAGAAAGCCGATATCGCGGTCAATGTCACAAGCTACACATTCAATCAAACCAATAATCTCAAACTTAAAAGATCAAGTTGTACTTAGTAAAGTATATAATGAACTCATTGTTTCTTTTAACCAAATGTTCAAATTAAAGAAAAAAAGTGGTACTAATTACCAAATCAAAGAAGAAGAGTGCAAAGATAAGTCCGCCTCTACGGACTGCCAAACAAGACCACATAACCGTAAACAATGTCGCAGCGCAAATTGATATCTCGGCGTATACCAAATACCTGTCACAAATTAAATCATAAACATGCATGTATGTATTATCATCACTCCATCTTTAAATTTTTTTTTCTGTTTTAATAATTAAGAGGTTATAAACATAGTCTCATCATCCATCACTCAAGTCCAGAAATTCTATTTCAAGAAGAACGACCTCTAGACTTTATCTGAGATATTTTACCGGTTGAGCTATTGGTTTTTTTTGTGATCCTTAACATCATTGTTGTATCGAGAAAAATCTATATCTTATATACAAAGAATATAATATATAGTTTTATCTAGATGGAGATGGATGCCCAATTGATCATATTTATTTAGATCAACACTTACAGAATTATTGGGGAAAAAAGAGAATTGATCAGATGAAGAAAAGAAATACCTAAAGGATGAGGAGTAGTTGTATTTAGCCTCAAAGGCAATGCCATAAACAGAAGCAACTTGATGGTTAGTGATCATGAGCCACGTCGAGGCGATAGCAGTTCCAATAAGTAACACTCTCATGGACACTTGAATCCCAAGATTCATCAAAGGCTTTCTTCTTCCTTCATTGTCCCCCATCATTTTTGCTTCAAAGCTTTACTTTTCTTATTAAATTAGTACAAAGGGGAGATAAGAAAGAAGAAGAGACAAAGATATTGTTCTTGTTGTGTAGGATCCTTTAAAAAAACTCCCAAGGAGACAAGAGAAAGAGAAAAGAAAATGAGCTGGAATAGAAGAGATAGAGGAAAGAGGCAAGAGATTTTATAGGAAATTAGTTTGTGGGTGAGATGGCAAAACAAGATATGAGATGATCGAATCTTCTGCCTAAACTGATGGGTACTTTCTGTTTTGAATACTAAAATTTGTTAGAAAAACTTTATTTACGCACATGCTTTATTTTGCTTGGATGTATATATGTACTATATGGTTTACAAAGATCACAAAATTTTATTTTTGGTTTTAATGTTAAGTTATATTTAAAATTTGGATATGAAATGGGTTTTATTTATCTTACATGTGTTTAAAAATAATATGATACTAATCACTAATTATCATCTTATCACATGATATACCCATTGATAGTTAAACCGATCATTATATTTGTAATTAACGAATTATAATAATTTTGATAATCAATAACTATATTTTTTCAAGAATTGATTAATTTCTTTAATTATACATAAATAATTTAAAGTTTATGGTACTTGATATTTAATTTGGTTAAACTTACCTGGATTTTGTTATTAAACTTACTATATTAGTTTCTCCTTATCCCGCTTTCTTTTGTCATTTTGATATTGTGATGACAATAACATTGTAAGTTTTGGGAATAGACACAAACTCAACTTTCCAAAGACCTAGTTGATCAAAGGGAAACTTATCAGAAAGTGTATGAGCGTACCAGCATCATGTTGATACATGCCAAAGCCAACTTGCTAGTTCTACGCAACTACACTCTTAGGTGAGAAACAACAAAATAACATCTAAACACAAGTTTAGGATAATACGTACCGGCGACTGTAAGAGTAGAAAGTAAAAAGAAGAGGAATGATGAAAAGAGAGAATGTATACTTATGGTTGGAGGTAATACCATTAAGATCATCGCCATTATTGTTCATCTTGAAATCCAAAGTTACCTATGAAATGCATAATCACCAAACCAATTTTTTAAAAGTTTTTTTTTTTTTTATTCAATCAATCGAGTCTTTTACATGTAAAATACAGTTAACAAATATCGGCTTTATTCTTGTTTTTCTCAAACATTCAGAAAGCTTTTGAAATACAATGGCCGAAAAAAAGAAGAAAATAATTATATATATTTCGAAATCTTCGAAGAATTACAAAATCTTTTAGCAGACAACACTCGCTGCTCCGGGAGAGACGGGACTTGCAACATCAAGCATCATGGGATTCCACTTCATAACCACATTATCGCCGCACCTTCCCTCCGATGAAACAGCCACGAATGGGATCTGGTTTGCTTCAACAGAAGACGGATTTGGTCCTTTCAATGCCTGCTTCTTCTCAGCTGCATACTTGAGCCTCAGCCTCTCTGCTCTTGACCCAATCACTTGTCCCAAAACCGATGCTGCTATAGTAAATACCATTGCCGTCTTAGGCATCAGAACCGACTTCCTTAGTATTCCTATGAATGGAACTGCTGCGTGAAGAGCTATAAACCAAGATGCCGAAAATTTCTCAGTGTGCTCTCTCCATATTCCTAGCGGCACATTTAGTGCCATGCCTAACATCCCGATTGTTACTACTTTGGATGGTAAAGCTTGTGGACGGAGGTTCTTGGCAAAAGCTGTTTTTGATATCGCTGCTCGAGCTGCAACTATTGCCTTGGGGCACTTGTATTGCATCCCTGGAGGAGGCGTTAGGATCTTTGCAATTAGCGGTGCCACACCACTTACAGCTCGGTATGATTTCGCAATTGGGCAGTTTCCCTTTTGAAGCCATTCATCGCTCATGGATTCATGGTTTCCTTCCTGAAACAGCAACAACAAGTAAGTGTATGCTCTAACAGAAACAGAAAACAGAGATATATCTCGAGTTTTGATTTCATAAAGCCAACACAATGCATTCTTCAGCGTTCTTGAAAGCTAAGCCATTTATATAAGACATGTTCTTTAACTATGCACATCAATTTGAGAAGAAACATGATTGAGCAATAACTCCATAGATCCTTTACCTTAGAAGAAGAATCCCTCTTTTTGGATGAGTCTGACTTTTTCTTTTGATTCTTAAACATGTCAGAAAATGCATCAAAACTGAAAGGTCCTCCAGCACCAAAGGATGAGAGACTAATTGTAGCGGCCTTTGCAGCAAGCGGATGGAATGCAGGAGGGGAAAGCACAGGCTTCTCTGCAGCTGATCGAGCGCTATCAGAGAGCGGAACAACTCCATCCTGCCCATGGAAAAGCCTAAATGCCGTATCAAAATTGGGTCCATCCTCAAAAATCGGTCCTTTTCCTGCTCGTACCTGAAAAGATTCACAAATCACAAGTCAGTAAAGACATCTAAAGAGGATCAAAGAAAATGTCAATAGAGTGAAATCAGCAGAAGAAAGATTTACTCACAGGCATGGGAAAAGGCATGGATGAAGCAAAGGAGAGGTTAGTTGGCTCATTGATGTTCCTCAAGAATGGACATCGGAGAATGTCTAACTGAGAACTGCCTCCACCACAATGATCCATTCTTGTTGAGCTGAAAGAAGGACAAGAATCTGAACAACAACAAACAAAAAAACAATCATAAGAAATGTGTCCTCACAAACACACAAAACTACACTGAAAGTGGCAGCTAGAATCAAACTCTTAACACTAAAACCAAAATTGAAATGAAATCTAATGAAGGAAGCCAAATATACAAGTCAACTGCTGAAAGAGCATCTTTAAAGCTACATACCACAATACCAAAATCTCCAGATTTTAGAATCTAAAGTTGATCAACTAAAAAACAATCACATTAGAGTAAGAGCCACACAAAATAGAAAACTTGTAAAAATCACCAATTTCACGAACAAAATGCCAAATTTAAGTTAACCCATCAAAACTAAGAACAATTGAAACAAACCCAAAACGAAAGCAAACGTGTGGTCGGCACAGAGATTCATCATCAAACAACTCAGATTCAATTACAAAAAAACCATTTTCCAGAAACATAAAGACTAATAAAAAGTCTATGAGCAATCAAATCATACAGAGTAATCAAAGAGCTTAAACAAAGTCCCTAAACGACTAAATCAGATCTACCATACATACCTAATCTCTACAAGATGAGTGATCAAATTGTGGCAAAAGGGTACAACAAAAACTTACAGGAATAATTAGGAGGCGTGTGTGAGGAACGATACAATGGCAAAGAAATGGAAAAGGAAAAGCTTAAAGGGTGAGAGATAAAAAAAAGTGGATGGGAGGTTAGGTGGAAGAGAAGATGGGTTTGTTTGGTTTTATTGAATTAAATGTGAGCTGGTGACGACTTTACGGTTTACCTGCTTCGTGCCCACCACGCGCTCTCTGCTTAAGCCATCTTCTTTGACATTTTTGATAATATAACGCAATTTGCATGCCTTATTTGAATATATCACATTTTATCAAATCAAACCCCATGATTTTGTCAAACTCTCACACACGTTTCCTCGTTGTCCCCGGTTTCATCTAGGAAAATTGTTACGATTCTCATTTATTTGACTTTTGTTTCTTCTTTGGTTGGACCGAACCTTATGGACTCACCTGTGGACAAATTTAAATGGGCTCAACCAATTATTGGGCTCATGCGTATAGTCATATATATATATTCAAATTTTAATGGGCTCAACCATACAGTTGAATGATTAGGCTGATATGGACAAAATTAGTTCCGATTTGATCAGTAGTTGAAATGGCCGATTCGTAAATGTATTTGGAAGAGAGAGAGAGCTACGAAGGGAATGTACATACTGGAAATTTGACATAAACCTGAACTTTTTGCTTTATACTTAGCATGAACCTGAAGACGAGGAGTAAATAGATGTTTGATGTATGCAGTGTGAATTAGAATCTTCTAATATGAAGTTTGATATTACACAGAGTTGCTGAAGTAGTAGACGATTATTTACATTGATTGTAGGGGAGCGAACCTTCTCTTGTACAAAAGGATCTGGATTCAGAATTTTGCATTGTTGCTTAATTATGTTCGGGCTGAATGGGAATATACGTCAAATGAGGAGTTACACAAAGTCAGCCATGACTAATTTCCTAATAGATGATCACTGTACTTGAAACTGACTGATTTGATCACGTGTTATAATGCTATTGGCAAACCAAAATTCAGATCACATTGATGCATAATTTGTAAGTATTGCGGTGAATGTTCATTAGGCTCATCATACCTTTGATGACTGTCCAACTGAATGGAACAAAAAAATGCGATAAGAATATGCAAACGGGTCTGTAGCTATTCTTTAATAGCTTGGAGTAAAATGGAATGGCCGTGAGATCCAAACGTTACTTATACTGTTATACACAACTCTCTACGTACCATGAGACTAGCTAGAAAACATACTCTCTAATTGGGTATGGCTTTGACTATTCCTCAAGCGCACCGATTAGTTAACCATGGACATATTTTAAGCTTTAATAATTTGAAGTAGGCAAAAAACTGACAAAAGCCAAAGCTCATTTGAAGGGGATGTAAACCATTCTTCTCAAATGATTAGAATAGACAATCACCCTAGGAGCTTGGAAAAGTAAGTTATGGTGCTTTCGAGAATAATGTTATAATGAGATGAGAAATTGTCTGTAATGCTGAAGTGAAAGATGGTGTGATCGAGAGAGATGATTATAAGACAGTGAGAGTTAAAGGTGTACGACTCTTGAAAATGATAGTAGCCAAACAACATAGTCAAAAAGACAAATAAAATCATCGAATACTTTTTCAATACATTGTATTAAAATTCGCATTTTTAGAAACAATTCCTTTACACATTGCAACCATATTCTTAACATTCTCTCACATACTTGAGAATGTATAAAATATATATTTCAAACTGCCTTATTATAATTGGATATGTCGGAATCTGTATTTTGATTCTTATATGCCACTTATGTATATATGGAACATTGAAGCAAGATGCTCTTCTCCTAGAGTACGTAATATATACTTTTGGTTCAATATTTTATGATTTGGATTCCAAAAAGAGATTGAAGAAAGGGAGGACGAGGAGGAATGGTTTGTGAACGAATTTTAACCATCTAATGAGGAATCTGCATGGTTGGTAAGAACTACGAACCACTCCCTTTGAGTCAAACACTTTGACCGTCCAAGAACCACAAAGACTCTATAAAAGAAAAAACTTTTCAATTATTAACTAATTGTCTCTTTCTCTTTTTTGGATGCAACAAAATATTTAATTAGGTATTATTCAAAAGAGAGCGAGACCACAACTAATGGTGTTAAGATAAGCAACATTTTTTTTTTTTTTTTTTTTGAGAAAATTTAAGAATAATCAACAATGCAAATGGGTTTTTCATAAATCAATCATTTCATTCCCTATTTGATTCAACCATACGTTTCTTTTTAGTATATAGTGCCCCTTATTTGTGATTTGTTAATAATTTATAAAAATATTATTAAGTTGGTAAACAAATCTTGGGATCGATCCAGATAAATTTAATACTTCATCAAAATATTAATATACCAAATATTTATTTATAGAATTTCTACCAGCTATATATATGTATACACATTAGAAAAAGCTCATGCATTGTCCAAGATTCTATTTTACAAACTAATATTACTCTAATACTTACTATTGTTGTAATGCTTTGATTCCATATATTATTGTAATGCCTAAAAACAATCATATTTTTTTATCCTATTTATGCAAAAGTTCTTTTTTTTTTGTGTGTTAGGGGCTCCCTCACATAAGAAACATCTAATCTTCTATCAGAAATTGCATTTAATCTCAACAAACTGAATTTGCTTTAATGTGTTTTTTCAATTAATCGAATTTAATTATCTTTAATGAGTTACCAATTTTTGGTTAGGAAACATAAAACCGAATTTAAATACATTTAATTTACTTTATTTTTGTTTTGACAATCTGAATGATTTTCCTCAACCCAAAATATTAATTAAAGGTTACAAGTATCTAATTATATATATATATATATATATATATATATATATATATATTTTTTTTTTTTTTTTGCTTTAACCTTGATGTTTTATTCATCCTCAGTCCCGAAAAGATACCGTTTCATACTTTCATTCATTGTCCTTCCCGAAGGGATATCGAAGTATTAGAGGTTCTTATATTATACTACTATCTTAAAAGCTAATGCATGATTACGTACTCATAAGTCATAACTCTCCAAAAGAAAACACTACTCCTTTTTTAATAACTAAGAGGTTATATATGGACGAACCCATATACATTACATGTTAATTATGCTCTCCAAACCAATGCATGATTACTAAAGAAAATGTATATATAGCTGAAGATAATATTGCTAATGCGATAATGTTTTATCGGAAATCAACTTTACTGGTATTTTTTTTGCCTTAAAGAGAAAAATATAGACACGTATTAAATATCTGGTAGATACATGACGCTTTCTCAAAGTTTGGAGGAAACCTTACAATATAAGTATGTATGTATGTATAGATATACACTTATTAATAGGTTTATAGACACGTATTAAATATGATGATGATTAATTTTAGATAATTAGATGTGGAGACAAATCTCTCGGATCCAATGTTTGATAAAATAACAAAGCTAGATGATAATCGACTTGAGAGGTTAGATCAGTGGGAAGATTAGAAGTCGTGGTAAGCATAACTCTCTTTTTTTGTCTTTTTACAAAATAGTTTAAAATACGACCAAAATTTGAGTATTTGTTTTTTTATATCATACTAATTTCCGACACATTAATTTGTCTTTAATCACGTTTTTTCTGTCAATCATGTCGTAACATGGAAGGGTCACAACTAACCAGCTCATTAACCTAAAAGAAAGGATTTGATTATGGATGTAAAAGTGAAAGTCTCGGTGAACTTACGTATAGCTGCCACTAGACTACGGTCATTTCATGTTTTTAATCACCTTTTTGTAAACCTAGTTTTCTGTAAATATTACGTAAAATTACGTTAGAATCCTATTTTTAATTTGTACTAAAAGTTAGATTAATATGAGTTGGATTNAAAATTTTTTTTTTATAAACAAAAAATTTTTTTTTTTTTTTTTTTTTTTTTTTTAGTAACCAAGAACTTGATATGGTAAATCTTACCTATGCGATACACACACGCAACAGTAGCGTCTAAGATAAAACGCACTACACTTTGTTTTATAGGTTTATCTTTTGCTTTCTTCTCGAAACGTTAATACAGTATATTATCACATGAATTTTAAGATACTTTTGTTTAGATATATTGTAATGCCGACATTATTGTTGTTAAGAAAACAAATAAAATAAAATTAGTTAAGGACCTAATTTTGGCTGCCAAATCATGAAGTTTTAGAGTGCTTTAAGACAACATAAAATATGTTACACGTGGAAGACACCTAATGACCTAAACGCCCATTTTGAATGGTACGTACGATGATGAATTAAAAGGCCGGAGCGATCATGGTTCGTGCTTTTACGATTCGGGATTGATTTGGAATATGAACTAACTATATTTGGCAATCATATCATTTAACACATAGATTATGCCACAAATAATTACACATGCATATAAAATACTTAGTTATATTTAAAAAAATACCTAAACTAATTAGCTAATTTGAGTTTTTGTACTATAACCGAATTAAAACTATTTGTAGATCATGATTAAAATATGTATTTGTATATTCTTTTAAAAAATAACTTTGTTTTAAGACTATAGGTTCATGCATATTTTTTTTTTTTGTTAACGATATATAATATGTAGTAAGCTGAGTTTAAATTTAGACGACGACATAGTGAGAATATTAGTACAAACCGTTAGGTTATGTATTTTTCAATCGAAAATTTTGTTTAACTGTAAGTTTTGCACGGCGGTTTTGGTTAAATATAATAAAAATATAAGGTTGGAAGACAACCATCAAATTTAATATGTTGAATATAATAGATACTAAGAGTACTAGTCGATATTTATTTGGATGGTTAGCAAGAAAGCTAACAGCCGGTCAAGGGGCCGGGACCCTTTTAGTATAATTTTTGTTGGAAATGCCAAAGTGACAAATCACCAATAAACTTTAAAAGCCTATATAAAAACCTCATTTAGTTTCTGACAAAAAATTAATTAAAAAGGGTTCTTTATTTTATTTGGTTTTGAAGGAAAAAGAAAGCTCACTTAAACTACCACGACAATAATATAAACCAAGGTTTGGCATAAAAGTTTGACACATCCAATATAATATACACGCCAAGAGTGCATACCACATAAAAAATTAATCGAATATTTTCCCATTTTAAAAAACTTTAGAAATATCTGAGACCATCAATAGGTGAAGGCGATGTTCTTCGTTTTGTTATACCTTCTCTCTATATAAAGTGTATCATTGGCCTTGCTATTTCATTCATCCCACAGAGAAGAGAACTCAATTAGAGCTAACAACACTTCAAAAAACTCGAATTCCTCTTATTTCCTAATTCAAATTCTTCACATACAACCATTGAAATGGCTCTAACTCACAACACATTGGCATTTACATTTGGAATCATGGGTAAGTCTCTAAGCACTCATAACAAACCATCAAATTTTGTTAGTATTATGTACGTATATAAGCTAAAAATACACACTCTTTGTTATTTGTATATTTTCAGGCAATATCATATCGTTCATCGTTTTCTTGGCACCAGTGTAAGCATCATTGATCACAAAAAATCTATCTTTTATACGTTCTCTCTTTATCTAAAATGTTTTGCATGTATGTGTAGGCCAACGTTTGTAAGAATCTGCAAGAAAAAATCGAATGAAGGATTTCAATCACTTCCTTATGTGTCGGCGCTCTTTAGCGCTATGCTATGGATCTACTACGCTATGCAGAAAGACGGAGCAGGGTTCCTTCTCATTACCATAAACGCCGTGGGATGCTTCATTGAAACCATCTACATCATCCTCTTCCTCACCTATGCTACCAAGAAAGCTAGGGTACGTTTCTTTTTCATTTATTACCACATGCAAATTATATATAGCCGACAAGTCTGCTATAACTAGTAAGAAGTTCTGGACCTAGTCCATTTTATATGCGGTTTAGGATCAAACTACCTTAAAATTAGTCCATTTCTTTTTGCGGATGCTCAAACTCCCAACTTTACTCGTTGAGCTATCAACGCGCGCGGAGTGCACTTAAATATATATTAATTCGGTATAGCTGATGATATAACAACCATGCAGGTATCGACTTTGAAGATGCTTGGGCTCTTAAACTTCTTGGGATTCGCCGCTATTATTCTTGTCTGCCAGCTCTTAACCAAAGGATCCAACCGTGAGAAAGTTCTTGGAGGGATTTGCGTCGGATTTTCAGTTTGTGTTTTCGTAGCTCCTTTGAGCATCCTGGTAAATCCTTAACACATATGCTAATACCTATAATAAAACTAACATTTGTATTCCTTTTATTCTAGTATACTGGCATCTCTTTATGTTTACGTATATTATATACTTTTAACATACGAAATTTATAAAAATGATGCAGAGAGTGGTGATAAAGACAAAGAGTGTGGAGTTTATGCCTTTCTCTCTTTCATTGTTTCTTACACTTAGTGCCATCATTTGGCTCTTCTACGGTCTAGCTATTAAAGACTTCTACGTTGCGGTGAGTTTTTTCATCTTTTCCCTTTATTCACATATAAAAAAACTTTTCTAGGCATATAATAATTGGACATCCAAAACATAGGATGATATATTATTATGGGTGGTTCATGTGTTGTAAGTGAAAAAGAGTTTCCACTACTTACCTTTTTGTCTATTTAAAGACAGACGAATATATGATTTGAACCGTACACTAATCATATAATATATTATTGCTTTTAAAGCAACAGAGAATACTAATGGGATTTTACTAATTTAGTTTTTATATTTTTTTTATGTGTAGCTTCCAAATATATTGGGTGCATTTCTTGGAGCAATTCAAATGATTATTTACATAGTATTCAAGTACTACAAAAAAGGAGTGGCTGATGAGCCAGAGAAGCCGAAAACCGTGGCGGATCACTCCATCGACATGTCCAAGCTTTCAGCTCCCGAGTCCGCGGTTCAGTTGCAACCCGAATCACAGACTGATGTTCACATGGCTCAAACTCAAGGTGGTGATATGGAGAATCAAATGGATAAGAAAGTGTCAACCTAAAAATCTCTCTAACTTAATTAGTTTTACATTACCGCTTAGTGATTTTATGAATAAGGTACCACGCTGAGTTACGTTGTGTTACTTAGTTGTCGCATTTGTCTTTTTTTTTTTTTTTTTCTCATCATGTTGATTTGAAATTTCTTGAAATTGTAATGTCTTTATAAAATTATTATGTTTTTTTTGTCATTTAAAGAATGAAGAATGGATTTTTTTTATGATTTTGCTTGCGCAAACATCCAATTCGAATTCTCTGTTCAAACGAGGCTTTACTTCCGAGTCCACTAGGCTTGGTTAAGGTTGTATAATAAGTTAAGAGTTGTTGTTGAGCTATGTAAGCCCATTATTTTAGATCTTCGATCTTACATTTTTCAAAAAAAAATAGTCAAAAAAATTGTTTTATGCTGTAAGAAAGTATACATATATTTTAGAGCCTTTTGTAACTTCAAAAATAACTATTCCATATAATGTTTACTACACAATAGCATGTTATGCCCAAAATATTATAAATTTATAACATATATGAAGGGGAAAAAACAATGAATGTGATTGTTAATTTGTGACCTTTTTTTTTTTTTTGGTCACCACAATTTGTGACATTAATTTTAATGAGTTGAGAATAAATTAGAGATTTATTATGCTTTTAGTTATATAAATTATCTCTTAGAGATTTTTTTTTTTTCCTTAGATGGTGAGTGTTAGCACATTATATATAAACCACTAACAATTGTATTTATAACCAACGAATCAACAAGAATCAAATCAATCACATTTCATACTTTTTTTTTTTTTTTGTCTTTTCATATCGTTTCTTCTTACCTTTCACACTCTCCTTTCCAAATCAGTATTGTTTGTTTCCATGGCGAACCGCTTCTCTAGATGTTGTAATGTTTTTGTTATTCTAACCGTTTTTGTTTCCAATTTTGCTGATTGGTGAAAACAAGAACTGTTCAGGCTTTAACCACCCATGGTAAGGAGACACACATCGGTGTTATCAAATGTTTTAAAAAAAATATTAATGGATGGAGAAAATGTTAACAAGTAAAATTACTGTTTTTTTGTGTAGCATTACTTGTTATCATTTGTAACTATTAAATTGAATTAAATTGACCTTTTAAAACTATATGACTTTATTGTCATATCCCTGTATCCTTTATTTCTTGCATTTTAATAGTAAACCTGTTTCAAAAAAAAAAAAAAACTATTAAATTGATGGATTGTGTGATAAATATAGAAATGTGATCACCATAACGAATAAAGCAGTATATTGTACCAATCAAACCCGATATGTGAACATATCAATGTGTATATATTGAAGAGGAGTAGATTGTGGGCGTTAACGATATGTGATAAGGCCGTGACAATTGGGATACGTAACTCTCCAAAGGTTAAAAGGGTCATTTACAAACTTCCAAAGATTTTTAACTATAAAATGTGTTGTGTGACTTGTGAGAAACAACTTACACATTCAGACAAATCCCAAACCTCAAAAAAAGACATGATTTCTCTCATTAGATCATTACTCTTCTCTTCTCTTCTTCTTCACATCTTCCCATCCTTCACGTTTTCCACTCTCTTGTTCCAGGCACGTTTCACACACACATTATGCAAACATTCTCTTAAAAGATTCTGTTTCTGATCTCGAATCGGGTTTGTGAAACAGGGATTCAACTGGGAGGCATGGAAGAAAGATGGTGGATTCTACAATTCTATGCACAACTCCATTGACGACATTTCCAAAGCTGGAGTTACTCATGTCTGGCTTCCTCCTCCTTCTCAATCTGTATCTCCTGAAGGTTCATTTCTTCTTCTTATCACTTAATTAAACTCAATACACTAACGCCTAACCAAGAGCCAATAGCTCAACTGGTAAAGATATTCTCAGGCAAAGCCTAGAGGTCGCTAGTGTACACTCTAACACCAATCTGACTCTGACCCTTTCTTCTATCACAGGCTACTTACCAGGAAAGCTATACGATCTAGGCTCAAAATACGGATCAGAGGCAGAGTTGAAGTCTTTAGTTTCGGCGTTTAATGAAAAAGGAATAAAATCTGTGGCTGATATTGTGATCAACCACAGAACTGCTGAGAGGAAAGATGATAAATGTGGATATTGTTTTTTCGAAGGTGGTACTTCGGATGGTCGTTTAGATTGGGATCCTTCTTTTATTTGTCGCAACGACTATAACTTTGGTGGTACGGGGAACCAGGACACCGGGGAAGATTATAAACCAGCTCCGGATATCGACCACACTAACCCCAGGGTTCAAAAGGAGTTGTCCGAATGGATGAACTGGTTGAAAACTGATATTGGATTCAGTGGTTGGAGATTCGATTTTGTTCGTGGTTATGCAGCTTCCATCACCAAAATATATGTTCAGGTAGTCAAATTATATATCATTTTATTTTTTAAACCAAGATTATTTTAGACAAATGCCGTCCATAATCTCATATTGATTCCTCTTCATACTCTGGTTGTGTATACGTAGAATACTTCACCGGATTTCGCGGTTGGTGAGAAATGGGACGATATGAAGTATGGAGGAGATGGGAAATTGGAGTATAATCAGGACGCTCATCGTTCGGCTCTAGCACAGTGGATAGGGGATGGAGGCAGTGGTGTGTTGAATGCTTTTGATTTCACAACGAAAGGGATCCTACAATCTGCGGTGCAAGGAGAACTATGGAGACTAAAGGACTCTCAGGGAAAGCCGCCTGGTCTTATCGGAATTATGCCGGGAAACGCGGTGACATTCATTGATAACCATGACACTATCAGACCAAACTCTTGGGCTTTCCCTTCTGATAAAGTCTTGCTTGGATACGTTTACATTCTCACTCATCCGGGCACTCCCACTATTGTAAGTAAAACAAAATCTCATTCTATTTCTTTTTTATAAAGCTTAGAGTTTGGTCTGATTACAATGATATCCTAATGTAGCTCTACAAAATGTGTGATGTGATGTATTATTGTTGCAGTTTTATGATCATTACTTGGAATGGGGTCTAAAGGACAGTATCTTGAAGCTGGTGGATATAAGGAAGAGAAATAGCATTGGTAGCACAAGCTCTGTTACGATCAAAGCGGCCGAGTCGGATCTGTACTTGGCTATGATTGATGACAAGGTTATTATGAAGATTGGATCAAAGTCGGATTTGGGCAATCTTGTCCCTTCTAACTTTGTTGTAGCTTATTCAGGCCCTGACTTTGCTGTTTGGGAGACGCATTGATGTATTACTCGAGATTTCCATTAGCAAAAGAGAAAATAAAGGAGAGTTGAATGTATCTTTCTTCCTAGTTTCTTATGTCTTGGGTGTAATTCAACTATAAAAGTTTGTACTAGATTAAGTTCTTAAAATCCAACACAATTATCAAATGGATCACATATAGCAAGTGATAATATATAAGATGAAAAAAAAAAAAAAAAGAGATAATATATAAGAGGGACATGGTAATATTATACATGGATGCCCTTTAAGCTGTGTTTCGATTTTTTTTTTTTTTTTTTCGAATTACTAAAAACAGATTACTCAGTTTTGGTTATACTAAATTTGTTTTGGAATGTATCTTTTTGGATTCTTATTCTTTTGTTTACATATTCAAAATTGTATAAAAACTAATGATATTGTATTTGAAATAGATACCAATACATTTTTTATTATATTTTTTCTTTTTAGAATTTAGACTCATATTTATAATTTGTAATTTGCACAACAACAGATTCTGTATTCACAATAGCTGCCTATAAAGCTTTTTTCTTTGCATAACGCATTGCAGTCTTGAGGTACTTTACATGGATTTGATGGGTAGCATTTCTGGACTGGCCTGAATGAACTATCTATTTATTATATTTTTTTTAAAAATATGAGATATACGGAAAATCCATAAAATCGAGATAAATCATGTTCAGTATTAAAAATTAAAAAAAAATTATAATAGACTAATTACCAGGAACAGCAGAAACAGGAATAGCATGAGCAGAGGCCTTGAGATGATAAACATAAAACATGATGAAACAAATAGTAAAAATAGACGCTCCTAAATTTTTCATGGTAATAATTGATTAATGGTGATTTTTTTTGATCTTTTATGATTATATATATAACACAAACTGGTTATATATATAATACAAATATGAAGAAAAACAAATATATTCTTTTAATTAACTTCCTTACAGATTTATAGTCAAATCAAAACACGAAATTATATTCCTACCTTAAATATGATTGATATTATATGTATTAAACTACATATATTGATTTTTTAACACCCGTTTTCCATATTTTAGGTAAACCTTTAAAATTGAACTTCTTATATATATATGGTCAAAACCAAATACATCAAATTTTATTTACCTTATTAGTGATATTGTAATATGTATTCAATTAGACAATGACACATATTTACTTAATACCTTTTCCATATTTTAGTGAGATATTTTTAAAAGAATTTGCATATTTGACTCCAATCTAAATATTTATCTAGAAAATAAAATATTTAGTTTTACAGTAAAATTCGAAATCAGTTTCATGTCCTCCCATATTATAATGTCAACCGTTTTCTATTTTGCAATCTTCTCCTTGTTATATCACTTGTCAAAAATGCGAAACTCAAATTTAGTAAACAACTGGATACATAAAAAAAAAAAAAACCAATGCTTCATAATATCAACTTCATCAACAAAGAACCTTCATTATCAATATCATNAAAAATTTTTTTTTTTTTTTTTTTTTTTTTTTGCTTTTAGTCAACTGTAGATTTTATAAATCAATAGAAAATATAAATCATCTAGAAGAAAGTTGTATGAAGACCAAGTAGTAATTCTTTAACTTTGTTTTTTTTTTTAACTTCTAATGCTTTAACTTTGCTTATCACTGGCTTATGTTATTGTATTTTGATTAATGCTAATGCAATTCAATTAAAATGTCCAACGGCAAGATTCATCAAGAAAAATCTGTTGGGAACAAGTTATAATTTAAAACTATGTATAATTATTAATTAGTAACAAAGAAAATGGAAAAAAAANTATAATTATTAATTAATAAAAAAAAAAAAGGAAAAAAAAAAAAAAAAAAAGTTAAAAATTCAATGTCGACACCAAAACGTCGTCGTTTGGGAGAAGTAGAAACCGTCCAAGAAAGAAGAGAAGAGAAGTAGAAGTAGTGACGACGAAAAAGAAAAAAAAAAGTGAAAACCGTCGGCTTGACAACTCCCCGATATTCACCTTTCTTCTTCCTCCTTTCGCTTTTTTCCCCAATTTTGTCAAAGATCCAAACCCCAAATCTCCAGCTAATACTACTATTCCCAGGTTCTCTATCGATTTGATTCTTCTCGTATATCTTCTCCTTTTGTCTCCCTTTCCAAGCGATTGTTTGATTCTTTACTGTTTTCTCTCTTTTTTTTGGTAGATTTTTCGAAACTCTTTTTTTCAGATCTGAGAAAGAGTTGGGTGTTGGTGAATCGGAGGTTTGATTTTGGTGGTGATATAGAGAAGTCAACGGATATGCCGGAGGAGGAATCGATTGATATCAAATTCAGGCTTTACGATGGTTCCGATATCGGACCCTTTCGGTATTCGGCTACTTCTACGGTGGATATTTTGAAGCAGAGGGTTGTTTCTGATTGGCCTAAAGGTGGGTTTTTTTAGGGTTTTCAAAGTGTCCCCAAATTATGCCTGAGATATGTGATTTAGAGCTGTAGTCGTTTAGTAGTTATGTATGATGTTTGAGAAAGATAGATTTTTGTGTGGATTCTGGTGATTTGGTGAATTGATTTTGTGAGCTTGTTCTGAAATGGTTCTTGTTTAGGGAAAACTGTTGTTCCGAAGGGAATAAATGAAGTGAAGCTGATTAGCTCGGGGAAGATATTGGAGAATAGTAAGACTGTTGGGCAGTGTAAGACACCATTTGGAGAGATTGCTGGTGGAGTCATTGTCATGCATGTTGTTGTACAGCCATCTCTAGCAAAAACTAAAACAGGTAGTAATCTCTCTTTCAGCTCTTGCTTATCAGAAAATGTAGGTTGTTCGGTGTTTTAGAGTCTTGTGTGATTGATATTTATTATCTAGCTCATCATTGCTTCATGTACTATCATCTAGTGAAGAGTTCGTAAGAGTGCCACACATGGGCACATAAACAAGTTCAAATAGTAAAGATGCATCAGGTGCTTAGTGGTGTTGAGTATATTTTTGGTTTGCATGTCTTGGGAGAGTAGCGTATGCGCTGAATCTGTCTCTAGTTTTTGGTTTGTTCTTTTTTCTATTTTTCAGTGAGAAATTAAGCAGAATAAGGTCTACACCTAGTAATGCCATGAAGGATAAGGGATACTTGACTTATTGTTATGTTTCAAACCTTTTAGATAACTTATTCTGCTAAACCCACTCAAATGTTTTCCAACCCATGGGATTTGTTTCCAATCCATGATATAGTACACAAAACTGATAAATTTGAGTTTATGATTTCTTAGACGGTGATGCTTTTGAGTATATCGAATCCACTATCGTCTTGAATCCATGTTGAAGAACTGTAACTAACAGTTGAATACCTGTTTGATTGAACAGAGAAGAAGGTCGATAAAACACCCAAGACGGTTATCTGCACATGTACCATTTTGTGAAGGGCGCCATACAACACAGTCTGAATTCTTCAGATACAGAAGAAAACGAAAAACAAAAGAAAAGTAAAGTAAAGTAAGGCTTCCCTTCAAGCTGTGGAGCATAACCTCGAAGCGCAGGCTCTGAATGTGTAGAAATGATTTAGATTCTTTTTTCAAGTTCTCATATCGCTTGTCTCTTATTTGCTTGTGTTCACAGTGTCCGGTATACTCACGTCTCAATGTACTGTAATAAACGGAAGTTGTATAGGTCACTAGCTCTAAAGGATTACGTGTGATGAAGATAATTATGTATCTATTGGAAAAAAAAATTGTGCCTTTACTCTTATTCGTTCTTCAAATCACCACACCATGCTTTAAAGCTTGAGCCAAAATAGTGGCCGAGAAATTGGGAATGTGAAACTCATTCTTAAAGCCAACCAGTCTGATTTAGACCCTTGAGTGGTCTTGTATTATCGACTTTGACCGATAGGCTTATTCTAGTGTTTAGGCTAGGTGTAACATATATACAGTATTAAGGATTTTGACATTTCAATAACTGCTGCTAGATTGCACAATGCACATCATAAAGGTTAAAATACTTTGATATATTCCTTTTATGTATAAATGTTGCTCAGAACTGCTTACATCCCAAAATAAAAACAAAAGAGGATGCTATGGTATGAATCTCATATTTTCCAGTTTCTACTCTGTAATCCTAAAAGGAAGTAGCAAGAGCCTCAAGAACAAGTGACGAAGGCAACAGAGAGAGGGTATGGAAACGTATTGGCATAATGAAATGAGATTGTAGAACCATAAGGTAGAGGCTTCCCATTGTTGACGAGACAGTCATCGTAGTGAATCCGCTTGAACACTCTCGGATTAATCAGCTTAGCTGAACTGAACCATCCGCAGCTCACATGTATCCTCGAGATTTTGCATCCGGACATGCATTCGTTGGTGATCTCTACCGTGTATCCTGGAATCCCATTAGGCATTGGCTCTGTTGGAGCTTGGTTCACCACAATATCCGATCTCTTGCACTTCTCTCCGATCCTATCTGGCTCTACTTTACCTGTTTCATTCAAACAAACACTAAAGAAATTCAGTCAAGTGTTGAATATGGATATAGAAAAAGACAAAGACGACCCACTTTTCCTTAGAAATCTGAATTTTGTTAAAGACTCTGCTTTTGGCGTTCTTACTCCAATTTTCAAGTAAAGAGTCTGAAATTGGTAAAAAGAGAGACAGCTGGATGAAGCTGTTTCCTCTCTGTTTAACCATTTCAGTCTTACACAGTCAACAACGAGACTGATCAAAAACCATCAAAAAAATTCTAGTTTTTTTTTGTTTTATTCTTTACCAATTCAAACAAAGAAGAAGAAAAAGATTCAACAAAACCCAAGCATAAAATTGTGACATTTTTAAGATAATGTTAATGTTGATAGACAAGTGATAAGGCTAATGAAAATGGGTCCACAAAAAACGAAGAAAGAAACAAAAGGGGAAGGACACAAATGGTAACAAAACACAAAGGGACTAGTCACTGATATGGTATACGAGTATCACAGTGTAAGTCCAAAAACCAAAATCAAATTCGCCTTACCAACAAGAGGAGGAGAGAGACCAAGAAGCATCTTTCTATGCATAGAAGAAGACGAAGAAGAAGATCTAGATAACGAGACTTCCTCTTCCATATCATCACCTCTAAGCTTCACGCCTGTTTCCATAACGAGGTTTCCATTTTTCACCATTACTCAGCAGAAAATCAACACAAACAGAGTAAAAAGTGAATCTAGGTTTGATTTTACGAATTTGTACCATCGGAGAAGACGACGGGGATAAGATTCATGCCGAGAAGCAAGTATGTGAGAAATGTCGCCGATAAGGAAACTCGCCGTCGGTTCATGAGTTTAATGATGAAGTTGAGTCGTCTTCGGCACTGTATCGTCTACGTCGATTTGACTAATACCGGAAAATCTGTAAAACATCAGAGGAAAGAGAATCGAATCAACTTTTTAGAAAATCTATCAAACGACTTTGTATTGTTGCATCTATCTTATCATCAACAGTGAATATCCACATTTACGCCGTTCGCTTTTCTGATTTGATTTAAGGAATAGATTTTGAAAAATCCTTTTGACGAAAATAAAAAAAAAAATCTGTTACAGTAAGAGAGAGAGAGACGCCTAAACCTAAAACTAGAAAATACAAAGACGAGATTCATCATCGTTTCCCGAAACTTCGTCGTAAGCGAAACAGAGAACTAGTGTATCGAAACCAAGGAGACGAAGCGATTTAGAAAACTCGAAACCGGAGCGACAAAAAAAGTAGAATCAGAGGATTCGATCGGAAGATTAATAAAAAAAACAAACAAGCAAAGTCATACAGATTCCTATCGTGTAGTGTGTGTGTTAGAGAGTCCGTACAGTTTTGCAGAGAGAAACTCTGAGCTTGCTTCGTCCTTCGTCTGCAAGTGGTGAGGAAGAAGACGAAGCGATACAGAGAGAGAAAGGAGTAAGTGGAGTGTGATTTACAGAGACTAGAGAGTATTTATAGTCCAACATTCTCGACTGTCACTTTTTTTTTTTAGTTACTACATGCCTTCTTTTTTTTATGCAAATTGTCAGATCCTTTATATTTTATCATAAAGTTTTTATATACATATAACTCTTTTGAATTTAAATTATAAATAACATTTCAATCTATTTTATAAGCACTTTTCTTACTTCAAATCAAAATAGTTTGCTGGATTTTCGTTCATTTCAAAGCAATTGTTAGTTTTAAAGTTTCATTATAATTATTTCTATTTTGTTTTTTGAATGTTGAATCAAAATGACTAATCAAAGATTTTAAAACTTAGTGATTAATATAAGCAGTTTTCTTACTTCAAATGTATGTTTTTTGTCATTTAAAATGTTAGAAGGTACTATACATTCATTAATTTTCTATATTGTGATAATGGTATATAGTTTACTATTNTTTTTTTTTTTTTTTTTTTTTTTTTTTTTTTTTTTTTTTTTTTTGTCGGATTATTTTTTTTTTATTTCCGTATATTTTGACCATGAGGGACACATATATTTGATGGGAATAATAATAACAAAACCCGTTATAAAACTATAGGAATGTTTATTATGAGAATCTCACTCGTGTCCAAAAAATACGTGGTTACGTGTCTTTTACAAAGAAGTTGATAAAAATTAAAAATAAGAAAGAGTATACAAGGGTAAAAGTGTAATCTCAGAAAGAATCTGAATTTTTTGGATTGGGAATGATTGGCTTAGGCTCCGACTGGTGACCATTAAAGGAACAATAGGAATGATGAGGAAAAAGAACGAAAGGAATGAAAAGGAACAAATGTATAGGAATAACCGTAGAGAAGGAATGAAATAAGCATTCTTTTTGTTCCCTAACAATTTTGATAGGTAATATTTTTGCTATAGAATTTCTAATTAGGAAAGGGAATGAAAGGAATAAAACGATTCCTTGAAATTTAAATATTCCTTCCGAATGGTAAAATTTTTTAGGAATGATAGGGAACTGACCATTCCTCTCCATTCCATTCCCTAAAAGTGGTCACCATTTGGAGCCTTAAATGTTAAAGTGGGGATTAAAGAAGATTGGGTAATTATTAATGCTTTATTATAAAATTGTCACATCCTCACGTGTGAGTATTCAGAAGCACACGAGTCTCTTCTACACGAGCCTTTGGCTTTAATTGCATTTATTGTGACGATGATGATGTTTTTTGTACCCATTTGCTCCTCCCACTTCCTTTTCATTACTACAATTTTGTCAATTTCAAATTTCACAATATATTTCTTCTAATGTGAATGAAATTGTTTAGTATTTTAGATTTCAATATTTCATAGTATTAATTTGTTACATTTTCCTACGTGTTCTTGCTTTCATCAAATCTATGTTTTAATTTAATCATGGCCGATTTCTACCGAGCCATAATTTAAACGTCTCATAATATAACTTTAAGTTGTTTTGTTTTATCTGAATTAACTTCTTTAAATTTAAGACCTCAGAGTAAAAGTAACCTTCAAATCAGCTCACATCAAAACTGGCGTATGTAGAAAGACAGATTAAATTTGATTTGCTTGTAAAGTTAAATAGGTATGAAACAAATAATTTCTTTAGACATTATACAGTAATTGATTAACTAATGTATATAACGACCTGGAACATCTAGATAAATCCCCTACTTTTATGTACATTAATTTCTTCTTCTTTTTTACGTTGATAATATATATTTTTATTATGTCACCACATTGATGAGTATATATGACTAAAATAAAATTATTTTTTTCAAATTCATTTAGTAGATTTTAGTTTAAATTCATAGTAGGAAATGATCCAATAACCCAAGTTCATAAATGAGGAAGAATTGTAAAGTCCAATAGCAAGAGAAATGAGAAGACAAATCTTAAAAAAGTGTTGTATTTGAGGAAGGGACAATAAATGCAAAACAAAGAAAAGGCACTTTGTATTTTCTTTGACAGACAGCACAATGTGTCATTGATACAACAGAAATTTGCAGAGCTCTGGTCTCCTTCTTAAACCTTCTTCCCATGCCCTCCTCTTTCTATATTTTATTTCACATTTTTTCATTTTTATTCCCCACTTCTTTGGTTGACCTTCTTGCACATTTCAGCTTCTTTCTTTTCAAAATAAAACATAAACTGTAACTTTGAAACTCCTGACATATCACATGAACATCAATTCTTATTTAGTAGTAAAAGAATATTGTATTTAATCCAACATCTCTACCAAGTCAACATAAATGGTTATTAATTTGGGCTAAAGAGTTCTGAAGTTTGTAATATAAATGAGGGGTAACACTAATCTACAAGACTACAACATTTACTCAACATGATGAGATTAGATTGAATTGAGTAACAAATCGAATAGAGATGCTAGAGAATTCCACATGAATCGTTTCCAGATATATGCAAGTTAGGAATTTAACGTCTCCAGTTCGGACCTTTAGATGCCTCGAGCTTTTTAACCTTATCCAACAGCACTTGGATTGTGTTTGATGCCTCCTGCAATAAAAAACTTATAGCTTTTAGCTAAGGTATGCATAATAATTGAACGAGATAGTGGAGAAAGGTTTATATTAATGAATGAGGAACCTCTAGCTTCTTTCTCAGAGTTTCTTCTTCCCCATCGCGTCTGTCTCTTTCCTCTGTGAATATCTCAACTAGATTCTCGTTCTCTTTTTCCTTCTCTTCTATTGTCCGCCTCGCTGATTCAAGCTAGATTAACCACAAAGGAATCCATCAGGTTTGTAGAGAAAGTAAAAATGTTTGAAAGTAGGAGTCATACCTCCGCTTCAAGTGCCTTGCTACGCTCTTTCTCACGTCGCAACTGTTCCTGTAAAAACTGAGAATACCAAGGAAAAATTTGAGATTTGATACAACGTAAATCTCCTTGAAGATTTTCCTCCTTTTCTTTTTTTTTTTTGAGAATTTGGTGTGAGTACTAACCTGATCACCGCCTTTTCCTGCATTGTATCCACCATTGTCACATTTACCATATGAGCCTGAGAAGAGCCTGTCAGAAGCTCGCGTAGCGGTTTTTCCAGATGGAGTGGATCCTTCAGGATCATTTTCTGGTGATGTTTCTACATTACCATAATAAAATGTTTTCAAATGATTGTTTCATACAAGTTAAAGCTCCTTCGAACTTAGCATAGACGTTTAAAAATCAAATGACAAAACCATACCTCTGTAATCATTATCGTTTACAAACTTTTTATGTCGCCTAGGCGCATAGCCAATTTTGTGACAGTTGGTGCTCCTGATCATAATGAAATGGAAAATTATTAGCCTTGCTACATCCAACTTAAGCTTAAGGAACCGTAAATTACAACATTTTTTCTAAAAAAAAGACTCATACCAATATATTTTCTGCATTTGAATTAGCCGTTGTTCAAGTCTAGAGAGAACTGTTGTCCGCTCGAACCCTTGCTTATCATGAGCAGGCTCAACGAAATTAGCTTCCAGAACCCCTACCAGCAGTAGAAAACGGCGTTACTATATTCCCATAAATTAAGTGGATAACATAGTGGAACTTCAAGTTCAAAATAATACCTATAACCCCACGACCATCACTACCAGTTGCATTCCATATTCTCCAAAATGGCTGACAAAAACAAGTTAGTAACAAGTACATGAGAATATAAAGTCCAAGCATGCAAACACGCCATTCAAATCAGAAGGGTACCTTGATGAGTCGATTCTTGTGGTAGACATTGAAGCCTTGAACATCAACATGATGTTTTGCATCCTTCACAAATCCAATAGTTACGACGGCAGAGAGCTGAAAAAGAGTTATGCACAGAACCGGCTTTAGATTATAGCTAGAAGATCCTGGCTTGGAATAATTACAACGACAAGAAGGCTGGTACAATAAAGTTGCTGAACATACATCTGCATTAATTCCATCGGCAGCAGACTGTGGTCGATAAGTGACTTTCTCAGTCTGCATCATGTCATTCACTACGTTGTGGTGCTCAACATCCTTTCCTCGTAGAATGATTCGAAACCCTGGTGGAATTCTTAAATAGAGGATTGATGCGTAACTCTGGGAACATGTTGAAAATTCATGAGAAATGAATTAGTATAACGGTAAGAACCTGCAGACAGTTTGAACAAGATTGGTAATCATATTCCTATGACATCAAATCAATGTTATAAATTTTCAAGAACCATTACAGTTGTAACTAGCATGAGTATAACTAGAGCAAATTTAGCAAAGAAACGTCTTACTTTTTCATGAACTGCAAGAAAAATTAATAGAAAATGAAGATTTATACCCTCAGTGAATGTTTGTATGTCAGGAAATGCCTAGAATTAGGAAACTGAGAAGCCATTTTGATGTTTTTCTCATCCCGATTGACGCCTCTAAGTTGAATATCCTGCACACAAGTGATACGTTATGCATACAACAGCTTTTGCATAATCACAGACAATTACATATATCGAGCACATACCTCTGGATCAGCATCAAAATCAAGTTCTAACATTCCTTGGTCATCTTCCCACAAATTATATATGATTATCCTTGTGCCATGCTCATTCATAAGATTAAACTACAACAAATAAAGAAACACATAAGTGATAAGTGATAACATCAAGTGAGTGATAGAGGACAAAAATCATATGATCAAATAGCTCAGAATTTACTGAACAATCGTTATGATTGAATTTTCTTTTTACCTCTCACTAGTTATAAAAGCTCCAATGAACAAATCTATAAGGTAACTGAGCAACTCTTCTAAAAAAGGGAATATATTAACCTGATTAAGAAGATCCTCTTCACTGGAGAATGGCGACCATTGAAGTATTGTTTCCATGTTTTTAAACCAATCACTAATGGCAGACCGGATTATTTTACACCATTCAGGGCCTTTTCTTTCGTAGTCAAGCTGGTAAATTAAATCACATCACAAGAGAACATAAAGATAAAATAGATAAACAATTCATTAAATTTAAAGGTAAATGTTAGGCAATGATGCAATGGTGAAAAAATTTACAAAGTGAGATACAACCATGATTTTCTACCATTGGATCCTTACATATTTCAACCCTTTTACAGGTATTAGTCTTTTAAAAAATCCATTAGCTACCAGTCTCTAGTCATCAACAACTACAATACGAACAAAACTAACGCTGTAATCTTATCATGGTTACTCATTAATTTCACCTAGTAAAGAGCAAAGATATATTCTACATCGAGAGTTGTAATGCTAGAAATCAAAAGCAAACAAATATCAGATTTACGGGATAGAAGTTATCAGAATGCAAAATGAAGAAGTTAATTGCACAACAACGAACATACAATCTTAAAAAGGAATATGGAAATAGTCACGAACATACAAACTAAGAACCCAACATCATGTTCCTTAAACTAATCTAGCAAGAACAGATAGATCTCTTTATCTATAAATCAGAGGTACCTAAGACATACTAGTGCTTCATGCTTCCTCTGCACTGAACTTAGATACCATTGAAATAAGGTCTAGGTAAACTAACTAATGTGTGCCCGTGAATCACATGCTTAAAATCATGTTGAAAGAGCAACTGAATGGAAATTCATATCACTATACTACTCAGAAAAAGAGAAACCAAGTAGTATGCAATGAAGTTGTTCTCTAACAATGCCATACACAAGTAGATAAAGAATGATTACCATGGGCACTACGATGTCCTGTTGTCCGGTGCTCCTTAGAAACGTATAAGATAGGAGCCCAATGCTCTGCGTAGAACTAGAACCAACATCACGTAAAATAACTATAACAGTAAATTACAACTCTAGGGGAGAATACAAACTGGTAATAAAAAACTAACCTCTTTCCATCTTTTCCAGCGCAACGCGAGAATACAATAACATCAGCTCCAAGTCTCATCGTACTAGTCTTGAATCCGTTACCATCTAAAAGATGTAAGTAAATTAAAGGTCTTGCTGCAAAACTTTGATAAGAATCACTCAATTTCAGGAAGAAGACTTACATTGTCCAATGGTATTTGCAAGTTTGCTCTTGGCAGAGTATCCTAGAGACATGCATTGTCGCATTTTTTCAGGATCCATCCCACCCCCGTTATCTGCATTTCGAACATAAACATGAGTATCCTGCAATGGACAAAAGTACTCCACTTCGAACATAACCACAGGAGTAAAACAATGAAGAGATCTCTGATATAAGCTAGACAAAGTGTATACCCTCAATCAGTAACATCCTGTTTCCTGCTTTTTTCTTGTTTTCGAGCATGTCTATGTTAACATGCGTAGCCCCACTGGGAACCTGATAACAATGTGAATCCATTACTATAAAGCATAAGCTAATTGCGTTCAAGTCTGTGTGATACTACTAACACAACTATCTATAAAAAAGAAAAAAAAAACTAGAACTAAACCCACCTCATCCAAACCATTGTCCAAAAGCTCTGCAAAAGCTGCACAAGAGAACATACAAAACACATTAGCAAGAGGCAAGCTAATCGTAAAAGTAGCTCGAATAAAGTTTGACCAATAAAATACCTCCAAGAGCCCATTTGTGACTGGTTGCATTAGAATGCAAGAACTTAGGATGGACTCTTACATGATCATAGCCACCTGAAACACAAACATAACAATGAATTCCAATAGCATTATACAGTAGTGTCAATTCCAAACTGTCCGCTTTTTGCGTTACCTAAAGAAGCATCCCAATTACCACCAGGAGCTCCTTCATAGTCTCCAGCTTTCCAAAACTGCTTACAACTTCCAGTTCTAGCAGAAGAAGGCGGTTGCGACATAGGCTTAAAGACATTACAAGGAGGTGCCGGAAAAGCAAATGAACCTCCAGTGGGAATTGATTGTCCGAAACCTTCAGGCAACAGAACTGTAAGCTCATCCAACCTCACATCCTTACTGTCTCCTTCGGGGGTACCAACAGAAGCATCTCGTGGTCTCTTGGTACCGACAGAATTATACCTTCGGTCTGCATTTCCTCCTTCCTCGACGTCGGAGTCATCACTGCTACAGAGATCAACTACAGGTATAGAGTCTCCTTGCGCATAGCCAAGAGGAGGAGTTGGTGGAATCTCTTGCTTCACATTAGCATCCATAGATAGATATTGAGGAGTCCAAAAGAGAAAGATGAACCACTAATGTAGATTCAGTGATGTAGCTTGAATCTCAAAGAAGAATAACACAAGTCCACGGAGAGAGAGATAGAGAAAGAGAGAAACTTTTCTGGAACTTTGCAAAACTGAGAGAAAGGGGATTTGTAAAGAAGGAAGCAGTATTGGTGGGTTTTGAGATTTGGAGAAGAGAGAAACAGAGATGGTGGTTTTGGGGATTCAGACAAGAGAGAGAAGGACAGAACAAGAAAAAATATTCAAAATCGGGGAGAAAAAGAAAGAAGAGAGGCTAGTTTTGCCTCGATGGGTGGTGAAAGTTAGTAGTGATTTCTGTGAAAGTAGGGTCATGCAGAGCAGAAAGAGTCAGATAAAAAGGGTTTTAGGGGAGGAATCTGAGGTGATTAAGCGTTCTAAGACCAAGCTACATTAAATTACCCTAATTGATTTTTAACCTCTTCGGTTATTCTTTAATTAGTTTATTAACCACTCGTTTATCGTTCTTCTCCATTTAATACTCACAATTCACAAAGTACAATTATATAAATTTGTCCACTTTTGGGTTTGGATACTTCTCCATATTCATGTTGTTTACATGAAATAAAATACTCCGTCTATTTGCATATATTAAGAAAATAACTAATAATGCATAATTTTTTAATATTAAATATTTTCCAGTAAATTTAAACCAATAAATATAGTAATGTTTAATACTTAAATATTATATTTTGAAATTAACAATTTTGCATTACAATCCGAGAACATTCATCATTTTGGAACATAATTTTTCCATAGAAAATTCATTTTAATGAAACGGATGAAGTATATATCTATTTTTCGTTTTAATTTTTTTTTATTTTAAACTGGTCTGTTATGGGGGCTTGAACCCAAATATGATGGTGATAATCAGGACTTATGTACAACCGCACTAAATTACGCTTACTTCACATTCTGAGATTTTATCAGTTATACAATGAAGATAGAAAAAAAAAATACAATGTTATTGACTCTTTATTTATTTTGATTTTTGACTAACCATTTCACATAAATTTGTAATGCCATCTAAATGGTTCATAGATTATATCATCTTTGCATGAGTTGACACCTTTAAAATATCACTACTAGTAGTAATGTTGTTAGTGTAGTTCACATATCAAAACATCGAAATCAAGAATCCAACCAAGTATACTTTTACCATTTTTGGAAGAATTATGGTTTTTTAGGATGTAACCCAATAATTTTTGCCATGGATCTCAAACTTCAACACAACAAAATAAATTTTTGCCATGGATCTCAAACTTCAACACAACAAAATAAGTTGGAAAAATTAAATTAAAAGATCTGATAACCTTTTTTTAGTACACACAAAGCTTTTATATTTCATTGGTTTTTACAAAAGTCAACTATCTCAAATACACTGCTTTTACTTGATGAATGAAATTTGTGAACTAGAGTTGTAATTGTTTGTCGTTGAAAATAATAAAATAACTCCAAATACACTGTATATACAAAAATACTTTGGAGCTTGTAACACGAAAGATAATTTAGTAAATATTATTATCATTAAAATTAGAGAGCGACCCAATAATACCATTACATAACGCGTGGAAGCTACTAAAGCGATACAACAAGATAAAGCCACATAATAATATTCTAATTTCAAACATTACTCATCATCATCATCATCATCATCATCATCATTCTCTCTAATTTAAAAACAAAAAGCAAAAGTAGGAAGAATTAGAACAAAGACAGGACCCCACCACACAACCATTACAACAAGTACTAGTCAAGCTTCTTCTCTTCTTTTCCTCACTTAGTGCTGTGCCTCGTGTCCCTCCTACCCGCATTTAAATACACACAATTAACAACTAATCCTAATTAACAAAACAAACATTAGTTTTTAATCACTCTTACGTTTCCTAAACATAAAACGCATATCTTTAAAAAAAAAACTTTAATCACACCTTGTGATTAAAAACAGAGTTGAGTATGTTAGATTTGGCCTTGGACTGATGACGACTGGATCCAAAGAGACCACGTTTCTTGAACTCTTCTCTAACAACACGATTGTAAATAAAAGCAGCTCCTTGAAACTGAGGCAAAACAAGCCAAGCCACGAACACGAGTTTCACAGAGTACCAAATCGGAATCCACTCTATAACCGATTGCAGAATCAGCTCAGAGAGTGTTAGAAACGAATATATAATCCAATACGCAAGCCATTGTTCATCATCTACTTTTGTTGTACTCTCCATTGCTACCACCGATGCATACCTTGAAAAACCCAAAATTTTTATAAGAATAGTAAAAAAAATGAAAAATCAACTTTTTCCAAAAGCAAATTAAAACTTACAATGGATATAGTAACATCACCACAGGCCTGCAAATACATTAAAAAGATACAGATTTTTAAGTTAGAAATCGTCAAATCGGATAAATATAAGATAATTTATAAACCCTTTCTATAACACTTCAGAAAAATAAAAGAGAGAGAGTAAAAATTTTGGTACCCAGCAACCGAGTGAAGAGCAGTGAGGAAAGTCCAGAACTTGTCCATTGATTTGATTTTAGGTTTTTGTAGTTTTTTTTTTTAGAGAGTGCAGAGAAATTAGAGGTTCTTTGTTGAAGAAGACGACAATTAGATCTGTGAGGAAGAGAGACTAATTTATAGAGAAATGGTACGATTTGCTACAGTGGTTGGTTCACGCATTTTTAATTGTAGACCTTAGAAAATGCGTTCGGTTTAATACATAAAACAAAAAAATTTACTTTATACTCCGGTCTGGTCTAAAACCGGTTTACATTATTTTATCACGAGTTAAGGGACACGTGGCGAGAGGTTAGAGGAGATAAAGCAGATTATATTCGTCGACACGTTGCCGACCTGACAAGAGAGTAAGGTCGGTGGGGGCTTCTGTCATTTTTGCTTTAATTTTTCACTTTTTACGATATGCGTTTTTGTCATTATCTATCGATTTGACTATTTGAAATTACTTTTAAAAAAAGAAAAAGAAAAAAAACTATTTTTGTGAAAACTAGGGTCGACAGTAAACATCATAAAGGCTTTAGATTCTTCTACGAAGTTGTAGAGGCTTTACAAAGTTAGTTGAAGTTGGAAGGAACAGATGTAAAAATGCATTGGAACAAAAGTTAAGAATCTGAAATGTGAGACATCTTTGTAATTTTGTCCTAATTCGTTGCTTCATGTTCCAAATTTTTGCACAGATTCTTTCACCTTTTTTTTTTCTTTTTTTTTTTAACATTTATAATATAGATGAGTGAGACAGATACTTCAGGCAAAATTGTGGAATTGTAAATCTTCTCAACAAGTAACATAGATCCAACTTGGATATGAAGTCTTGATATGCAATTCAATAAGATTAGCTTCCACAAAAATGAAACCATCCAGAGACTAATTCATCCTCTGGGCAGCTTCCTTGGCTAGAACTCTCTCCTTAGCCTTTGTCTTGGCCTGAGATTTGGATCCCATTATCCCGCCTCCCCACTTCTTGCGGTACTCATCATACTTATCGTTGAAGTTTGCCTACGCGAAGAAGAAACCATGGTTGAGTTGTTTTCAGACTCTAATAAACAAAGGGTAGTAAATTGTAACTGTAAGAGCATCTCACCTTAATAGCCTCAAGGATTTTGCTGAATTCCATCTTGTCCTCATTCTTCACTGTGGTCAAACACAAGCAAGCCGCTGTTTTCTGGTGGACAACCTGCAACAAGTATGAAAATCACGGATCAACTACGAGCTTTTTATTATGGAGAATCCGAGTATTGCCCTCAAGTAGAACAATCATAGTTACCGCTCCAAGTCGAGATTTCCCCTTGACAATGCAGTAAGGAACTTCCATTTTCCTGCAAAGCGCGGGCAACCAGACAACCAACTCAATCGGATCTACATCATGAGCAATCACCACCAACTGAGCCTTGCTCTGTAATCAAACAAACAGACATATTGCAGTCAATATTCTGCAGAAAGGTAGTAATAATAACAAGCAATATATATACTAGAGTGTGACAATCAAAATTAGTAATGAAAAGAAGAGGGACCTGCTCAATGAGGTAGGTCACATGGTTAAGACCATACTTCACATTAATTGGCTTCTTTGACTCAACAGGTTTCCCCTCACCCTCAGCCTGAGCCTGGTTGAGAAGACGCTCCTTCCGGGCTGCCTTGTCCTCAGGTCTATACTTGAGGAGAATCTTGAAGAGAGAAGTCGCTGCAATCATACAACAAATATTGAGTAAAAGTAGCTAGAGGGTAGTGGAAATGTGGAATATACAAAGAGAAAAACAAAAATAAATAAGGATGAAGACCTAAGTTCTTGTCAAGAGTCTTAGTGAACTGGTTAAGTGCTGGTGGGACCTTCAACCTCTGCTTCAGGATACGCTTCTGCCTCTGCAGACGGATGGCCTTCGGCCATTTGATGTACCTCGTGAGATCCTTTTTCGGAGGTAATGCACCTCCGATTCCAAACTGTTTCGGACGCCTCTCAAAGAGCGGGTTTGTTACCTTCTCCTAATAGACCAAAAAACTATTAATAACTAAGAACAGATACAAAGAACTTCAGCAAACAAAATCTTCAGAGAGCTGAACAAAGTCACATACCGGCTTCTTCTTAGTAGCCACTTTGACTCCTTTCTTTGGGGCCTAGAAAAAATTGATTGATAAATGATTAGTGTTTCAAACTTTTGTAGCAATAGTGAAATATATCATATGTAAGCTCCAAGAAAAATCGACAGAACAAGTACCAATCAATATGTCTTATACATAACTTAGAGATGGCTACGGTGGAACAGCTAAGGCCAGATTCAATATCTTAACCATGAATGTGAGAACTTGAAGATCAGACTAATATAATTCAATGTTATTGCTTGAAGAACACAGCTCCAAAGAAGCCATTTCGAAAATTCACTTGTTTTGATTGCTAAATCCGGCACTAAACTAGACAAAAAAGAATTGACAAGTGAAAAACAACGACTAGAGAAAAGGGTCATACCATTTTCGGATTTTGTCAAGAGCTACGGCTTTCCCAGGAGTGAAGAAACTGAAACCCTAGAGACTAACAACAAAGACGACAATCGATAATTAGGGTTTTTTCGTTTTTGGTGTTGATGGGCCATATCCAATTACTGATTCTACAGATAAGCCCAAGTCTGCCAACCTTAACATATTCTTTCTTCTCAGAGTCTATATTTTTTAAGTTAAAAAATTTAAGACGACCTAGAAACTAATCACTCAAACCACATAATATATGTCGATGTGTGGTTGGAAACTAGAAAGGATCATTGGACATCGTAGAGATGAAATGATTTTGATGTTGTTTAACTGATTAAAATGGTTGGGGTCAAACCTTTGTTTTTGTTTTGAATATCATAATGAGATTGCCAAACTGTGATAAGGTTATACGAATCACAAAAATTACTACACTGACAGCATTTGGTTTGGTAAGAATGGTTCAACATCCTCCAACAAGTGAACAACAGATAAATCAAGTAGGAACCAAAGTATGGATATGTTTTCTATCAATGGAAAAATGATCAAAGCCATTGATCAACACAACCAAAACCAACAACAAAAGCAGCACCACCATGGCAACACTCCCTCTTTTCTTCTTCATCTTCTTATCATCTCTCACTCTCATCACATTTGAAGACCAACAAGACGAATGAGAAAACGATGCTGCTTTCCTCTCATCATCATCCGTGTTGTCAAAGAGTTTTCGCCTAAAGGGTGGGCTTCTTGGAATCACCTCTGCCTCTGGACTGGCTTGGAGCGAGAGCATCAGCTTTCTCGGCGAGTTATCCACAAACCCAAGAGCTTCCTCCACGGTGATCCATGAAACCGCAGAAGAGTTTTTACCGGTTTTCATGGTGGTCCATTCTTGCTCAAGCTCACTTAATTGCTGCTTCAGTCGCTCATGTGGGTTCTCCTCTCTTTCTTCCATTTCCCAAATTCTTTGACACTTTTCTTTATAATTTTCCAAGAAGAATGAAGATATGATTTGGTTTATAACGAGGCAATATCTTGTAAGATTTCGTTGATTGCTATTTTTTTGCTCGAGTTAAACTCATACATAACATTTGAAATTTGAAATTTGACAAATTCAAATCATCAATAACTGAAAATATGATTCTAATAACGAAATCATAACTGACTTGTTTTTACACTAATTGCAAAGAAAATGAAATCACTAATCATCATTCGAATTCCAGAAACTTTGAACATAAATGCAACTTAAGCATGTTACTGAGATGTAGACAGATTCTCACTACTTAAGAGGTAAACGAGTTGGAGATGTCTTCCATGACACCTTTCCCATCTTGAGCATCATAGTAGAAGAAGTTCTTTACCGGGTCTCCTTTTCCCGATACCGCTTTGATCACCTCCTGCAACATCAAAATCTCTCTGGTCAAAAACTACCAAGTTTTCGGCGAGAAAAATATTAGAATCCACCAAGAGAGAGTGAGAAAGAACCTGTGCTAGTATTCCTCCCACAATGGCACAAGTAGGTGGGAATTCGATAGTACCAGTGATGAGTCTCTCCAACAGACTATCTGGTATGAGGCTCTCACTAACCGCCTGTCAAAATGTTCACATATTAGTGAGCCGAGTGACATTTTAAGAAAATTATAAACAAAATTAAAGAACCGCTTACATTTTCCTCACAGAGTTTCTTTTTTATTTCCAAGACTGTGGCAAGATCGAGCAGTGAACACTCTCCAGGTTTACGCCCTTCATTCTCCTCAAACACTTCCACGACTGAATGAGAACACCAAAGATTAGTGAAGCTGTGTTTGTCATAAGTATCTACAATCATTTGTGGAAAGTGAACAACAACTGAAATATTAGCTCTAGTAACTAGTATCCACCTCTCATCGCAAAGTAGAGCTTTGCTGTTCTTCTAGGAATCAGTTTCCAAGGTACTGATATAGCTTCCTGCAGAAATAAACGACCATATGTGAACTTTGTTTCTTCTTATGGACATGTAAGCACAGTTCAAATCAAAATAAGCTTTACCTGAAAACTAGAAAAGTCCAGCTCGCATTCCACAGTCTCTTCAAGCTTTTTCTGTGGAACAAAAATTGCCAAGAAAAGCCAACACAACATAAGACTAATTCACTAAGAGAGGTCTTGACTCAGTTCACATGTTCAAATGGTATATCAAATCATAGGAATGAAAAAAATGGAAATGCAAAATTAAACCATGTATGTACCTTTGCGTACTTGTAGTTTTGAAGGTCCACAAAGATTTCACCACACGAATCTCTACAATCAACACTATAGAATGCCACCCGTTTCGTTAACTTCCGGCATTTTTCATTGACAGCTTTCTGGAACAAAAAAGAAAAGAAATACAAACCGATAATGCAAGTGATGCATGGAGCTACCAAAAATGAAAGAACATGTGGAACTAGACAGAAGCTGTTATCCATACTTTGGTAGCACGAGACCCATAGCCTATAACCACGACATCAAACTTCTCAAAAAATTCAGTGGCAAGGGTTGACAAATCACCTGAAAAATTCGACAATATGATCAGAATTTTTCAAAGTCATACATAACCTTATGTTAAAGAAATATTAAAGAAGAGGTATTCGAGGGCCACCTTTCTCCACAGAAACAAGGACCATAGGGTTGAAGTCCTTGAGAGAATCACAGCAAACCTCGGCCACGGTTTTACCCTTATAAGCATTTTCATCAGGCGGAATCAAGAAGTTTGCATTCAAGGCTTCCTCATTAACTAAACCATCATCCATCAAAGTCACGCTACCAACTCCAGCCAGCACAATATTCTTGCAAAACTAACCACCGAATGAAAAACAAAAGCCATTAGATTTAACTAACTCTTCACGAATAAAAAAACCTCGAAGACGAATAATAAAGTGAAGAGCTACCTCAGCAACAGTCCCCTTAATTCCAGATACCAGGATATGAGATTTGGTCAATCTGCAAGCAAACTCACACGATATCAAATGGTGCTAATCTTACAAGATCAATAACATAAGCTTCTGAAAAAATAAAAGAAGCAAAATACAAATGAATAGGAGTAACCTTATATCGATCTATCAGTGCCCAAATACTATCAAGCTAACCAAATACTACAGTAGAAACATGAGGTCAACCTTAAGATACTGTCATAAGAAAAACATGAACTTGAGAGTTTGGTAGCCACAGAACAGAGATGATTCAAAGAAATAATCACAGGACAACTTGACAAAGCACAGAAGCTACGAGTTCACTGGTTTCTACACTGGTTTCTACACTACAAATCAATCTAAACCCAGAAATAATTACCACATGAAACTATCTAACACAAAGGGTTTCAGAATCCGCAATTAGATTAGAAACCCATGGATCCTTCTCCTAATCTAGCCAATAATAAGAGTTTAGTGCTCGAACTAAAGCGACACAAAGCAAGCTGAGACCAAGCAGGCTTAAAAGCAAGAGACTTTCGTAAAACCAGAGTCAAGGTGTGGTGTACCTTCTTTGAGCATTAGCGCCCCAAACCCTAATTTGGCGGTCGTACAGGGCAGTCTCCTGCTCAGTGAGCTCTTCTCCCTCCATTCGCAGATTCAAGCTATCAAATTCCAACAAAGCTTTGCTTTTTCAGAAACTGGAATTTTCGAAAACCTAGTCTGCAATACAATCTTAACTCTAAAGTTGGGTCAATGTTTTGGTCTAACTCAATCTCACTGTCCAATTCATAAGTCTTTCTAATTTACGGTCTAGTAACAAAAATACAAAAACAAAAATATATATTGCATATATCAACTTTTTATTCAGAGTTGTCATTAATCGAGAACAAAAAAAAACTTTTCACATTTTGACATTTTAGTTACATCAACAATCAACACTTAGACATATATAATCACTGTAGTAAAAATCATGAATATGTTCATAGAGGTTGGAAAAATTTCGGAATCTCAGAATATCACTATATCTGTAGTCTTAGTGAAAAATAGCATACCTGTTGAATCGTGAAGCTAGACTTTCCTTCTCCAGATAAATAATTTTCATTCTCTTTTAATCCCCTGTACAATTCTGCAAATGTTCAAACAGATTGATACTTGAAATTAAAAATCTTCCATGAAAATATAGTGAAGATAAATGTATAAAAAGACATTTGATTTTTAAGACGATTGAACTTCTTGTTCATGAATTTGATTCGCTGGTAACTTTGTCTCGTGGCATGAGTCGACAATTATTGAAGTCAAGTTCATTTAGTGACACATTTTAAACAAATATACATGACACTGAACTCTGTACATTGTTTCTTCTAATTGAGTTTAGGTACATTAATCAATGTTTATTAGAATAGTTATTTAGTATTAATGCATATATACGTCGAACTTAAATTTAAAAGTAAAATATGAACCTTTGATTTGACATTTTTCGATTTTGCATAAATCTTAATCTAGTCCGAAAATCATTAAACGGTGAATTGCGTAAAAATGTAAACCACATATTTTATACCGGTGTATGAGTTTATGTCTCCTTCGTATATTCTAATGATACTATTGGTTAATATTTGAATAACATAAACACAAGTCGGTCTTAGCGTCAAAACTAATAAAATGATTTGAAGATAATAGCCTTGGTTAACCAAATTTTTTTTTTTTTAACCAGTCCAGCAGTCCTGATTGAAATGGTTGCATTATTCACAATGCATAATGCATAATTGCATATATCATGGGTCTTGTAATGCTGGTAATTTGATAAAAGTTAACAAATTTCAAAGTGGGCTTGGGCCAAAATACCAATAAGTTTAGTGGGCTTTGACTTTGCTGACATGGCATAGTTTCATCGTGGCTCGGACTCTGATTGGTTCTTCGATATCCATGTGACGTTCATATTCTCTCGCTATTTATTTTAGCCTCTCTGCATCTTCTTCCACAACTCTCAATTTTGTACCAAAAAAGAAAAAAGGAAAAAAATCGCCATGGACGCCATCGATTCCGTCGTCGATCCTCTTAGAGACTTTGCCAAAGACAGTATTCGTCTCGTTAAGCGTTGCCACAAGCCAGATCGCAAAGGTAAAATGAAAGAGATCGGTCAATTGATTTTGCCTTTGATTTTTTTCCTCATTTTTAGCCTGAGATATGTTTCTTTAGATGGTTATGGTGAACGATCTGTTTGATTTCATCGTCTGATCTGGTGGATCTATCGTTTTTACTTTGCGGATTTGAAGATCTGTATGATTTGTTTGGAATTCTGAATCTGTGTTGGTTTTGGTTGTAGAATTCACGAAAGTGGCTGTTCGTACAGCCATTGGGTTCGTAGTGATGGGATTCGTGGGATTCTTCGTGAAGCTCATCTTTATTCCGATCAACAACATCATCGTCGGTGCCACTTAGGTAAAATTCTCTTCACCATTTCCTTCTGTTAGCTTTAAGTATGGATTTTCATTGACTTATGTTGATGATGATGAGGAATTGATGATTTTCCTACTTTGAAATTGGTCAAGCCTGATATTATAGATGCATGCATAAAACTAAACTGATTATTGATGAACACTGGTTCGATGCCCAATCACTTGAATTGTGATCACATAAGGTACCGGTGCGTTTCGTAGGTTTTCTTTTCTTAGATACTAAATATGTAATCGCATTTGCACATCTGATAGGATTGTTAATGTATATCCTCAAAAACCCCTTGAATTGATGTTGGAGTTTATATGTAACATTGCATCGGCTTGTTAAGAGCATATATTTAATCTGTTGTTTATAGCTCAAATGGGAAATTGCTCAAGTACTTGTTAAGTCCTTGAAAATTGGGAATATGGTATTCTAAAGTTTGGTATGGTATGTTTGCAGATAACAAAGGGAAGATGGTGAGGAAGGGTAGTTACAGCTTTGTTGTTACAAGACTTCACAGTTTTTGTATTTGACTTTTACAGTTTTTTGTTATGTTCAGATACTCAAAAGAGTAAACATTTGAAATCAGCCTCTAGTAATTGCATTCTATCTTTTATAAATGTCCCTGTTTATTTCTCTGCACTATCGAAAATTGGAAAATTTTGGTAAATCTAGACGGATCTTTCATATTTAGAAGCCTTTTACATATTGACACAACAAACCGAACCTCAGATTGTGTCTGAATGAAAGAATAGTCATGCAGAAACATATGAACAAATTTGCGTTACAACGCCGTAGATAAAAACAAATTTGCGTTCTACTGCCATGGTGATACCTAATTCACCAAACACGTTTCTTTCTTTTGACCTATATCATTGCCACTCCATTGACATGACAAAGTTGAATGATTATTACAATAATAATATTAGGTAAGCCCAAACTAACAGGCAATGACATGACAACAAGAAAGAAACAGAAGAGAGAATCTTGGAACAGAAGCAATACGACCTTTCCTTGTTATTCACTCGAAGATGACACAAAGACATAACTGATGATCATTTAAAATCAAACGCATAAGATAGCATTAACAAATTCTTTTTGAGAGAATAGCAACAATGCCTCCACAACTTCACCCATCTAATTCTCTTCCCCTTCTCAATCCTCTACTTAGATTCTCACCTCCTTCCTCTCCTGATACTCCCAAACACCAGAGACAATTTCAGATCACCATGCCAAAATTCACAGTGCGTAAACTCATACCTCTTCTTGTCTTTGTTCTTTCAAGCCTCTCTGTTCTCCGGCTCCTCCGCATCTCCTTCAAGGCTTCATCTTCTGCACCGCGGTCCCTCTCCTCAACCACTTTTCGGTTGAGTTCAGCTGAGTCCAATCAGCAAACCAAGGCTCATGTGGGGTTGAGCGCCCTCACAGAAAAGGAAATCAAGCTCTTATCAGATACCGTTACTCAGAGATCCCCTTGCAACGTTCTTGTTTTCGGGTATGCACCTCAATACCTCATGCTATCTTCAATCAACACTGGAGGCATTACCATCATTCTGGAAGACGATCCTGCAAAGATAATGACACCAAAAGACAACAACACCAGAATCTACGGATTGAATTACCATCAGATGGAAGTAAAAAATGCCTACAAGCTACTTCGACATGCTCGAGCTAATCCCGCATGCACGCCAAACATGAATAATCTACATAAAAGCTCATCACACTGCAAACTGGAATTGAGGAATTTGCCACAAGAAGTACACAATATCAAATGGGATGTGATAATAGTCGATGGGCCACGTGGGGATCACTTAGAGGCCCCAGGTAGGATGGGGACTATTTATACAGCAGCTGTGTTAGCAAGAAAAGGAAGTAGTAACTCAACAACAGATGTTCTCGTGCATGATGTGCACAGGACTGCTGAGAAGTGGCTCTCTTGGGAATTTTTGTGCCAGGAGAATCTCTTTTCAGCTAAAGGAAACTTGTGGAAGTTTAGGATCAAAGGTCAATCAAATGCATCCAGTTTTTGCTCACCAGATACAGTTCTGATCAAATACTAGCAAAATTTTGTACAATTAATCAAGAGCAACATTCTTGCTCCTTCAGCTCGACACGCTGCAATTTACCTCCTACCAGCGCTGGGAAACATATTCAGAATAAAAGCAATTTTCTGTAGACTAGCTATCATATTTTTGAACTAATGTCCTTCCAAATACATGACTATAATTAGTTTAAATGGCTACAATCAGTGAACCACACAACACTAGCTATGCCAAAAAATTTTAATCTCCCAGAGATTAGAAACATCAGACGGAAAGATATACACATCTCTTAACACAACAAACTCAAATGAAGATCAGACATACAGAAAAGGCAGTCTCTATGCTGTACTTCAATTACTACCTAAGGTCTGTGAAAGTTTTACCTTCAAAATCCAACTCAACCAAAAAAGAAAATTGTATCCAATTCTTTGCACTACTTCAAATCCATGATCACATACCTCTAAACTTTATTTAGAGCTCAACATGATAGACAAGATACAGTGGAGTAGGATCTCCAGGAAAAGAGAATTATAAAATTCCTACATGAATGATTTGTACTCTTTTCCATTTCGCATGCCAGACACAACCGTCACTCACCACTCTCCCTTCTCTGCAATCACAAAAAATTAAATTACATAAGTTCGTCGAAAGGCACTTCTAAGTAAAATTATATAGAGTAACCAACAAAGCAATATCTAGGCGTGTATGGCGAGTAAATGAAGTGAATAGTGTAAACACAAAGGAACACAAGAAATGTCACGTAATGCATATTAATCAAAAACAAATATGTTTAGCTGGAATAAAAATAATTAACGACATGATACCATTCATATGTAATTTAGTAACATAAAGGAAAAGCGTACCGCCCGTTTGCTAATGTACGGTTGTATTTGGACTGGTTCTTGTTCAGGTTCAGTAGAGATGCTTTCAGTTTTGACTAACTTCCGTTTTTCCTTCTCAAATTCTTTTCTGGATTCTTTTCGAGTGCCTGATTGCCAAACCCGACCAAAATTGGGAAGCCAGTCTGCATCAGTGTTAATATTCATTCCCTGTCCCCTCTTCTCCATCTCCATCTCTCTCTTTCTCCTTTCGGCCCATGCAGCTCCAACCCTATTAGGATTCAGCTTTCGAGTTTTTCCGAGCATCTTTTCTGATTGATTTAGTTGAACATTAAAGACAATCCCATCATTTGCATCAAGCCACGGTGGAGGAGCTCCAGAGTGAACGTTCCCAATTGTGTCGCTAGGATGTGCAGTCGAAATGGTAGTCATTCCCAGTACGCCTGACAAGAAAAAAAAAACATAAGAGACAAAGCTCACGCCACCAAAACTAGCACCTATCACACTGGCTACATTAATGAAATTAATAGAACAAGACAATGAAGCCCTAATCATGAAACCAACACCGCATATCGAATTCCAATATCAAGCAGGCGCCTACCTGAACAACTGTAATTGCCTTCAGCTTGTTTCTTATCCTGGCTCATGGGAAGATTCTAGACGAAGACAATGTCAGTCACGTGATCATAAATATAAATTTAGAACATAGATAATGAGTAGATATGTCCAGAGGGGAATCTGTGATGTATTTGAATACATAAACAGAAGAAACCCAAACAGTGATGGAACTTTGAACTACAAGTAATTGTTACATTAGATTCAAATGATATTTCCCAATTGTTCTGTGTACCAGATAAATCCAAGTATATCAGAATTCAATGGCAGTAGTAATATCAATGTTACTTAGACTAAAACTCACCTCTTGGGTGCTATAGTTACCATTGGCCGAGCAATTCTTGCTTCTCAAAGGAATGGAATGTTTGCCAAACCCGTTCCCTATAGAATAAAATTCAAAAGAGACTTTTATCTACATCTGTTTATACACTTGGATAATGATATTAGGAGCTAAACAATAAATACCTGATAAATGACTCGGAGGGAACTCAGAAGCATCCATGTTCAGATATGACCCATGACATGTAACTCCAGGAAGTTCTGAATGGGATATCTGATACTCATTCGTATTATATTGTAAAGGCATAACATTATTTGAAAGTTGTGAATTTATATGGCCTGCAGAAACAGTTTCAATCCTATCCTTAGTTTCAAACTCAAGTCTATTGTGGATATCATTAGATGTCCCAGAAAGCTGCCCACAAGACCCTTTATAAGAAGATGCATCCTCATTCCTTAACGAATGGCATTTTTTCTCCCACTGCATCACAAATAGATAGAAATTTACTAAGACAAAGAACTCTGCTTTCTTGTCACACCCAGGCTATGGACAAAGACTAACCACAACTGAGAGCATTGTTACAAAGAAGAGTATAATCTTCAAATGCATACCTTAGCTACATCGGCTTCTGAAAACCGGAAATCGTCTATGCAATCCTTTGCTGGTCCATGTTTCCACAGAAATTGCTTGATATTCTTAAGATGATCCGAACTAGCAAAGTGATTGATTGCCTTAGAACTGACAAAAAAAACATCCAATTTAAAACATTACGAGCAATCAAATCAACAAAACTAATATCATCAGAAGAACCTTGATACAATCCTAATGGTCTAGCTCAGTTTCACGTAGTAATTTCATATTCCAAGTGGCAACTAGGCTAAAATCATAAGGAAATGGCTCACCAGGCGAAGGAGCTACCGAGCTCAACGATGTCTTCATCGCAAAAGACACACCAAACACGGTTCTGAGACTGCTCTTGTGGACGTAGGACGCTAGGGTTCTTGAGGAAGAATCTGGCGTCGGCGATTTTGGATCGGAAGCGATTAAGGAAAGCAGAGAGGGAGTCTTTGTGACGAGGGAAGAATTTGTGGCGAGAGCCATGGTCGTGGTGCAATTTACAGACCTTGCAGTACTCGATCTCGCTTGATTTCTTTTTCTTCTTCTCCATTGGAAATTCTGCGTCCGCTCCAAAAGTGGTGTAAAAAAGCTTTGGGCTGCAATCTTTTTTTCTTTTTTTGGATTTTATCTCTTTACAAAATTAAACAAGGACGTCCCTTTAAAAGATGAAAACTGAAAGAGGGATAAATTGCACTTTGAGAATATATTGTACTATAGTCAACAGTTTTTGCAATGGAGTGGAGATAGAGATGAATCATAGTTGCAAGATGCTATTTCAAATATGTACTTCTGGTTTTTCGTCACTCTTTCACAACAAAGACATTAGGATGACTTGTAGAGTTTTGGTTCCGTTTCTCTGTTTCATCGCTTCTCTCTGAGTACAGGAAGAGCAACACTGGCGAAGTGCACCATCTCTAGATATTACAGAGATGTACTGGCTTGCACTCACGATAGCTGCAAGCCTATAACTTCAGCTTCATGATTAAGTTATTTTGAGACAGTTTCCTCCAATACAATTAGCTTCTAGATTTTGTGTTTCTTACAGGTTTTTACACAACTCTCTTGAACATTCGTTGATTTCTCTAATCGCAGAAATTTAGTACTCTATTACTCTGAAGACAAGACCAGCAATAAAGTTCTTCTCATTTAAACGTAAAAATTATCTGAAGTCATAACCAGTGAGTCAGGAGCAAAACGATCACTAAGCTTTTAAGAATTTGCTTCTATCCGTTTGCATGAACAACAAACAATATTCTTTGACTCTTCTCTTCAACTGGACATTTCTACTTCAGGGGAGTTGTCTTGTTGGTTCTCATGTGAAATCGTCGATGCGAGATCTTCTACTTTAAGAGGTGAATGTCGGGCCATATACTGAAACATGATCTGCAAGATGACTGTAAATGCTCAGAACCGAGATTTCATTCAAGTTGGCATACAAAGATTTAAAGAAAGAAAGTACCGACCTTGGAATAGCTATCAGCAAAAGCTCTGGATCGATTTGACACACCAATATATTGCAAATCTGCCTTCTCAAATCTACCATCCACACAGATCAGCCCTCCATCGCCAATGGCAAAGCGAACAAGGCTTCCCGTAGACAATCCTGACTGTAATATCCTCATGGCACACAAAGCAAACATAGTGAGACAGCTCATAAAATCAATCTCTCATCACATATATATGGAGTCTACCAACGAAAAGAACAGCACTAAGCAAGAGAGATCGTTGGTCCTAGAGATAAATATTTACCAAACCATATCACTAACTAGTATACTTCACAGAACCTGTCGGTTCCTAGTAGTGAGAAAAAACAAAAAGTAATCTACACTTATATTAGCTCAAATGTTGATCTTTCAAGCTGGTTTTGTCCAGGAAATAAATCACACCACTTTCTTAACTTGCACATACCTGATTTACAAAATCTACGTTCAAGCAACCAAATTGTATGGGTGGATCATCTGATGTTACAATTTTTCCATCTTCTTGCAACTCCAATACGATCTGTGCTTACAAGATACAGAGAGAGTAGATGTTACGACTTCGTTAGTGGGCTGTAAATGTATTCCACACAACACTTTGTATGACAAACCATGAGCTGTAAATGTATGCCAAGTCCACTTACATGCTGTTGCTTTGGAACTTCTCCATTGTTATCTGTATCGATGACATACTGACTACACATCTCATCCTTCCATACCAATACCAGAGGAGTACTTCCAGTATGATAGTGTGCGTGCCTGCGAGCATTACATGTACTTAAGTGGAAAAAGAGGTAATGTGTTCCCGCAGAACAGGTGGCCAAAAACAAATGGCATGAAAGAAGTGTTACATGATTTTTAGCATCACGATGAAACAGAGACTTTGTCAAAAGAAGAGCACTATACTAATGAGAGAGTACATGTTCAAAGACAATGCCACTAGTGTAAATAAACAACAGATATTATATAATAACATTCATGAACGAAGTATTTAAAATCTGTCCTCTTTCTAGTCTGTTCATCATTCATCATAAAGTTGGGAAGAACTTGTTTCACGAGAGGTTCTCCAGCTCTCGACCCTACCTCCCAAAGCAAAACCTTAGAACATAATGACTTCCCCTGACTCCCCGTCAAACCCAACTTAAGAGGAAGAGCTGTACAACACACCTAGGCTAGTTACAATAGTCCTGTACTAGATTAACACGAAAACTACTGATCGCAACTACCAACCTTAAAACACACAAATTTTTGCAAGTGCAAACAGCACGAGAAATGGAAACTAAAGTAAATCAAAAGGCATCCTACAATTATGTGAGATGAAATGATGTACTTACTTGTTATAAAACAACAATCCATCCTTGACATAAGGTAATGATCCTGTGTAAGCTGAGTGAAGTCCACTATGGTCGCAATTATAGAAAGGAACTGCACTGAATGTGAACTTGTGGTAAAATGAAGGAGGATCACAAGCACCTGTCTCAGCAAGTTTTGATTGCAACCAAAAGAACCTAAACTCTGCTGTACATTCATAAAGCGAGTAACCTCTCCAACAAACCATATCAATCACGTAATATGTCTGATCCGACTGCATAAAACAGTTACAACACTCCTCATGAGAACAGAACATGGATAAACAGATCCGATTCAAAAGAAAGAAGCATCTTTTACCTCGTGAAATATACAATCTAGTATAGAATACGACTGAGCGGGGCCAGAAGTGCCTTTCTTCCTAGCACCACCAGGTAAAGCAGAAGGAAAATGATGCAAGACTGATCCATTACGTAGTCTACTAACAGTTGTTCCATCAGACGATACTACAAAACATCTTTTTCCAGCTGGTCTTGCTAAGACATACCTAAACCAAACCAACTATCAAATTTTAGAACACTTATGAAATCGTATTTCCAATGAAGTTGAATTGAATTTCTTTTCAGCTACACAAAATGATCAAGATTGCAAAAAGAGATATTTACCAATCCCGGCTCAAGTTATCAGGAACATCGATCATCCATTCAGGTAACATAAGCTGCTTAGCGAACCATTTACGAGCCTCGGGTCCTCTAAGTTTCGAAGATTGACGAACTTCGAAGCTACTCGATTCCGATTCAGGTTCAGCTTCGAAGAGTATCTCAGGGTCGACATCTGGAGAGGAGGATTGGAGTGAGATGACGGAAGATGCTAGGTTTCGGGCGCGTTGCTGAGCGTCGGAGCGATGCTGAGATTGGCGGAGAAGAGAAAGCTCACGGCGTTTTTGCTGATCGGAGATAGGTCGTCGCTTGAAAGGACGGCGAATATCATGCGGAGGCATCTCCGGAGAGGAAGGAGATTTTAAGATTAGCGAGGTTTAATATTTCTCTGTGATTCAAACATTCGATTTACATTTGGCTTATGGTTTTGACCGTGCGTTTTGTTTGAGCTTCTAAACTCGTATTTAAATGGTTGGTACCAAATTTACTTCTACCCTCATTGCATAGACCACTAAACTAAACAACATTTTTAAAAAATTAACAAAATAATTTAATATTAAAGATCCGCAAGCACATTTTTGGATTAATCAAACACAATAGTAATTTGTTTAATATGCATTCGTAATTGTCTCAACCTCCTTTAGTTTGAGATTGTAATAAATTTAAATCGATGGATTGTTATCAATTAAATGGTGTTATCAATTAAATGGTTATAGATTATTTTAACTAATTGTATACGTATTGATATTTATCTATTTTTAAATTATTATATACATAATTAATTTTGGCATTGTTGATAAAAAAAAGATATTTATTATTCAGCCTCTTCTAAACAATCATAATCATAGTTAAATACTCATTTTAACATAAACCTATCATTCTTTCATTATTTCTAGACACTTTCTCTCTACCGACCTTCACAGCTTGATAAAAATTGTTTTAATATGATCACTGATCATAGATTATTTATATATATTGTATTAGCTATAATACTTGTTAGAAATACAAACACATACATAAAAAATACATGATTAATGAAATGATAAGCAAACAATCTTTACAGCTTTACGACTTCTTATCCAAAATAGTTGCTGCAACTGAGGCTTATTAATCGACTATAATCGTTGGTGTAATGTTAAAAAGGTTTATATATAACCGTTATTTCTTTCTATTTACATATCACATTAATTAATACTCTCTTTAATTAATTAACTTTTATTTATTGTTTCCCACCGAAAAAAGGCTTATGCAATTTTACATATACTTCGCATTTTCTTGTTTCTTTCAAATCAAAATCAATCGACGCCTCTCTCGCATTGATTCTTCCTTTAAAAGCATCGGGAAATCTTTCGAACGACAATCGGAAAAGTTTTGAGTGATGGTGTCAACGCGACGGAGTGGCGATCTCTCCGCCAACAATAATACGACGGCTAACGGAAGCTCCAAGAGATCTCCACCTTCTTCTTCCCAAGATAAACCTACTTCACCCAAACGCCATAAGGTTTCTCGTCATCATCATCTCCCTCAAATACTCTGTGTGCAGATTCTTGTTTCGATTTTGGTTTGATTTTTGGGGATTTTGGTGATTTTTCAGTTGGAAGATGCCGAGAAGGCGCCGGCTGCGGCTACGGAGGAGAAGTCTAAGGGAATCGGCAAGACGCCTGTGGATTCTGGTGAAGCTGCTCCAATCATCGGCGAGGTTAAGGTTGAGTCCTCACCGGTGGCTACGGCGGCGCCACCACCTGTTGCTGAAGGTTCGTCGAGTCTTTTTTACTCTTGATCTCTCAAAAGTGACGAGTCTGATTTTTTTATATTTCATTTTAGGCTCAACACCAGCTACGGTAGAGAAACC
>OVAF01000088.1:0-69905 GCA_900406245.1 Odontarrhena argentea | reverse complement strand
TAGGTGGAATTTGAGATGATTTTAAAACAAATCTCTACAATTCCCCCAAATTCACCCGAAACTATCAAAATCCAAACCACTCAAAATGTTAGATTGACACCCTCTAATTGTATTTCGGTTTGGTTGTGATACAATTAATAAATTTGATGCGATACAAGTAAGAGATTCTTCTTCTAGATTTTTTATTTTATTTTTTTTTTTTAATGTTTGAGAAAAAACAACAGATTCTTCGGTAGTACGTATGATTCTCTTATATTTTTTTTCTCCATATAAAAATATCAATTTATTGTTTTTTGTCAACAAAATTGTATATTAATCTAAATCGAAGATACCCTAGCGCAAGAGATCGAATACATAACTTTTTGCCATGGAGTTCGATTCTACAATCATAAAAGAAAAGACAATAGAGCAATATGCTAAAGCCAAGATAACCCAAAAGAAAACAATCTTCGAGTCTCAGACATACAAGTTAGTCGAGGGTGACTATGTGTTCTTTTACCAAAACCGGTAAGTGAACAATCAAATGAGCTCACCATGCCAATAAGTCAGAGCTTTCGAAATTCCAATTTATTAATTTTCAATTTCTATCTATAAAATTCGAATTCAGTCATTTACGACTAAGGACTAGATTTCAACTTGAAAGTAGGTAGATAATATGCCTAATTTCCAGAAAAATAATAATCAACTACTGAAAAATGACAGCAAAATAAGATTGGGGGTATTTACAAAATAATTAGCCTAATGTATTGGTCGGTGGTCAAATACTACTGTCCATAACTTGGTTCTTTTAGCTCTTAAATAGAGTCAAATCGTATTAAAGAAAAATAGGGTCAACCAAGGAATTGTTAAATTATTAATTACCATTAGATTTTACAAACACCTTCCTAAATAAAGAATAATTTCGTATACTGAAATCGGAAATGTTTATTCAAAGACAATCCCAGATTATGATGTAGTTTTTATTGTACACAAAATACACTTGTCATCATGAAATATAATGTAAATTTATAACAATGGACCTTATATTTTAATAGGTATTATATCTTTTATATGAATTATACAAAAGGGTCATTATCTTCTCAGAACATTTTTTACATCATAGTCATTACATTTTAATATATTTATTTATGTGATGGAATTATCTGTTTCTTCAAGCTCAAGGTCGTCCACAAAATTCGGCTTTACGATAAAAAGACCAAAACCAAATCTAAAAGGGTCGGAATCGTAATTTCCTCAGCTCTAGAAAATTAAAAAAAAAAAAAAATTGATATATCTTTCCGTAGTTTACAGACAACAGAGCTTGCTTACGTGGTGTCGAAGCACCAAGCTCAACTAGATCCATCTTAGGGTTCTTTTTTCTTTTTATTTAGGACAAATCCGTTGTTTCGAAATCTCCCTTCTTTTTTTTTTTTTTTTTGTTTGGTCCCATTTGTGTTAGATAACTGTTAGATCGGAAGTTGGTGGTAAAAATGGGGAAAGTAGCTGTTGGTGCGACGGTGGTGTGTGCCGCGGCGGTTTGTGCGGCGGCTGTATATATCGTACGGCGGAGGATGAAAAGCTCCGGCAAATGGGCTCGTGTGATTGAGATCTTGAAAGTGCTGGAAGAAGATTGTGCGACGCCAATCGCGAAACTGAGACAAGTGGCTGATGCTATGACTGTTGAGATGCATGCTGGTCTTGCTTCTGAAGGTGGAAGCAAGCTTAAGATGCTTATCAGCTATGTCGATAATCTTCCCACTGGGTAATTTTTTTTTTAATTGTTGGATTGGAAGAAAGATAAAATTTGGAGATTTTTGTGGAATTTTATCTTTGGTAGATTAGATTCAATATCTGATTTGGATAAATCATTGCCACGTTTGATTTTTCTGGGGGATAATGTTATGAGTTTCATGTTTTATGATTGATTTGGATTGGGCTTGATTTTATCAACTTAGATGCGTGTTGAGATTCTGTTGAAACTAGTGATTCCAGATCCGTTACCTACAACATAGGTGTGATACTTTTTGAATTTGATGTCTCACTGCTCCTTGATTCTCTCTGATTTTTCCTGGATTTTACAGAGTTTTCTTTGTCTTTTTACTTGGTTCTGATGCTGATGACACAGTAAACTTGAGCTGTGAGTGAATCTAATCTCTCTGTGCCATCAATATTTGACAGGGATGAAAAGGGTTTCTTTTATGCATTGGACCTCGGGGGTACAAACTTCCGTGTCATGCGCGTGCTTCTCGGTGGGAAACAAGACCGGGTTGTTAAGCAAGAATTTGAAGAAGTCTCGATTCCTCCTCATTTGATGACCGGCGGTTCAGATGTCAGTTCCCGGACTAGAGCTTTTACTTTGAATTTATGTTTACTCTTGGCTGGTCTATTATCTTTGCGTATTGATTGTTTTTTGCTACTTGTTGTGCCAGGAGTTATTCAGCTTTATAGCTGAAGCGCTTGCAAAGTTTGTGGCCACAGAAGGCGAGGACTTTCATCTCCAAGAGGGCAGACAAAGAGAATTAGGCTTCACTTTCTCATTTCCCGTGAGGCAGACATCTCTGTCCTCTGGCACTCTCATCAAGTGGACCAAAGGCTTCTCCATTGAAGATACAGTTGAGCTTGATTACCCCTTCATTTATTACAGATTTATTACAGAAGCATCATCTATGCTTCCCTTGGCCGTCATTTTCATAAATTCTGTTCTTGATGTAGCTCGGTAGACCAAAAAATTAGAGTCTTTGGTGTTTCGTTTTGAAGGCAAACCCACAATATGATGGTGCTCTTTCTGAACTCTGTTTATAATTGTGTAGGTGGGAGAAGATGTTGTTGGAGAGCTTGTTAAAGCTATGGAAAAAATTGGACTCGACATGAATGTCACAGCCCTTGTGAGTTTTCATCTTACCCTAAACGAAAAGAAAAAAATTCTTTCGATGTTAATGTGATTTATGTGTTAAACTATTATTTAATCACTTTTGTAAACTGTACAGGTTAATGATACCGTTGGAACACTTGCTGGTGGTAGATACTATAACCCGGATGTTGTTGCTGCTGTTATTTTAGGCACGGGCACAAATGCAGCTTACGTTGAACGTGCACATGCAATTCCCAAATGGCATGGCTTGCTTCCCAAATCAGGAGAAATGGTTTGTGTTTTTGCGAGAACATAACATATTCCATCGAGCTTGAACTACTTAAATCTTAGTATGTACCGTAATAATGTAGGTGATCAACATGGAGTGGGGAAACTTCAGGTCATCGCATCTTCCATTGACAGAGTATGACAACTCACTAGATACTGAGAGTCTGAATCCAGGTGAACAGGTATGAGCTTTGACACTCTGCTGGTTCAAGTTTGTTTAGAGAACTACAATCGAATCCTCACTCCCTTAAGTTTCTACTCGGCTTGCTCAGATTCTTGAGAAAATCATTTCGGGGATGTATTTGGGAGAAATCTTGCGTAGAGTTCTTCTGAAGATGGCTGAAGAGGCTGCTTTCTTTGGAGACACCGTCCCTCCTAAGCTGAGAATACCATTCATCATTAGGTTTATTGTCATTCTTTTGACATGCTTACCCCGAAAAAAGAACTGTTGCTTGCATCGAATCAGACATCTAATAATCACTTTGTGATATGCAGGACCCCAAACATGTCTGCTATGCACAGTGACACTTCTCCGGATTTGAAGGTTGTTGGAAGCAAGTTGAAGGACATATTGGAGGTTAGATAGATTCTCTTGTACACAAAATGATTCACACTATTGCATAATGAAGTGTCAACAACGAATGTTCTTTGGTGATCTCTCAGGTGCCTACGAGTTCTCTGAAGATGAGAAAAGTTGTGATTAGTCTCTGTAACATCATCGCTACCCGAGGAGCACGTCTATCTGCTGCAGGAATCTACGGGATCCTCAAGAAACTAGGAAGAGACGCAACAAAAGAAGGAGAAACACAGAAATCGGTGATAGCCATGGACGGTGGACTATTTGAGCACTACACTCAGTTCAGTGAGTGTATGGAGAGCTCATTGAAAGAGTTGCTGGGAGATGAAGCATCAGAGAGCGTGGAGGTGATTCACTCGAATGACGGGTCTGGAGTTGGAGCCGCCTTACTCGCTGCTTCTCACTCTCAGTACCTTGAGGACAATGAAACAAGTTAATTATAACAGAAGGTTTCATCTTGAAAGGTAAAACATTTGTGTTTTTATCTTATGATGAAGAAGAAGTCTTCTGTTTTGTCATTAGGGGTTTAAACAAATAAAGAAAGAAAAGAAAAAAAAAGGTAACCCTTGTGAGGGAAAATTATTTTTGTTGTTGAATGTTGAGGAACAATAAATCCTGGATTCTTCGTCAGGCTCTGGAAAATTCAAAAAACCAGGCAATGTTGTAGAACTATATATATCCGAATTCCTTATATATATATGATCATTTTTTTTTCTTCCAGATTACTGTCGCTGTTGGTGCATTTGCTCTGAATTTTCCTGATTGCTATGTAAAGATCTGGTTATCATTGGCATTGAATTAATATGAGCAAATTTGACATCCTTTTGAATAATCTAGAAATTGGTTTTGATTTGGAAGTCCACATGCAATCTTGTGTCATGCTCAACTCGTATTCGCAAAATTCACCTTCCTCAGTTTAAATCGATTTGATGATGATGGTTTCAATTCCTCCGGTGCATTTGCCAGTTGAAAACGGTGGAGGAAGTTGCGGCGGAAAGAGCTTGAGTCACGGCCACAAAGGAAAGCCAGAGCTGATTTTGAGTATTGCCATCAGTGGTACCAATTGTAATTTTGAGTGGGTTTAAGGGAGTTTGTCGTCAAAGTGAAATTCACCCAGAACGACGCCGTTTGACCCATAGACTCTTCAGTTTCTTCATTTCTTTCTTATCTTCTCCTTACTTAAACCCTAAAAATCTGATACTAAAGATTGGTTTCATCATCAAATGGGAGATTCACCTTTTCTTAATTTAACTTCCGTTTTCTGAGTTGAGAAATTCACTTTTAAGATTGAGTTTTCACCCGAGTATCATGTACTGTAATTTAACAAGAAGTCAAGGATTTCCAATGGCGATTAGGGTTTCTCTACAACAAACGAAAGCTAAAAGTTGCTTCCCCTTCTCAAAGTCTTCTTATTTACCTGTCAAGTTCTATGTAAACCCCAAAGGAAGCGCCTTTGCAGATGTTTCGACTGGGTTTAGCAGAGGTAAGACCCAAAAGAGTCTTTTAGTTAGGTCTGGTCTCAATGAAATGTTAGGGAAGCTTCAAAGTGTTAGAGACTTTTCGAGTTTTGGTTCTCAGAGATTTGGCAAACGAACTAGTAATAATGGTACCAGTAGAGGGAAATCTGCAAGACTAGGATCGAGAGCTTTTCCAGAGCGGAGAAGTGGCGATAGTGGCCGTGGAGATTCGATTTGGGTAAAATCTGATGAGAAACCAGTAGAGGAGAGGTTTCAGAGAGGTAATAGGTCTTCTTGGGATAAGCGAGATGGTAGAAATGATTCGGTTTCTGCTGACAGGAGAAGTAGATATAGAGGTCAAGGGGAAACAAGAAATCGAGGTTCTTTTCGTGCTCGTGGAGATGATAGAGGTGGGGTAGTAGAAGAAGAGACCACTAAATCTAGTGGAAATTCGATTTGGGTTGCTAACGATAAAACAGAGAAAGAGCAATTGCCGAGAGGTAATCGGTCATCTTGGGAGAAAGGAGATGGTAGAACTAGAAATCAGAACTCTTTTCGTGCGCGAGGTGATGATAGAATCACTGAAGTAGATGACGATTCAGTGAATTATTATGCCAATGAAGATGATGATAGGATTGTTGAAGAAGGGGAAACAGAGCGAATTGACGAAGAACCAGTTGATACTAGGTGGTCTGAGATCAAAACTAGGTTCAATAGATATGATGTAAGAGATCAAGGGCGTGACAATGAAGCATATCGAAATTGGAACAGGCAAGAGAGTTGGGGGCGGAAAACGTGGCAAGAGGCTACCGAGTCAAGCGTGCCTCGGATGGTTGGTGAAGTAGTTTATGGAGTAAGTCCAGTGTTAGCTGCACTCTCTGTTGGGAGACGAGAGTTCTATGTTCTGTATGTCCAAGAAGGTTTGGATTTGAGTAGTAACAACAGGAAGAAGAAAGACAAGAAAGGTTTTGAGAAAGTCTTAAAGATCTCTGAAAAACTCGGGTTGACAGTTAAGGAAACTTCAAAGCATGATCTTAACATGGTTGCTGATAACAGACCGCATCAAGGATTGGTGCTTGATGCTTCTCCATTGGAATTGGTGAAAGTTAAAGAACTAGATCCGATTTCATCAGAGGAAGAGAAATCTTCGCTTTGGGTAGCTCTCGATGAGGTCACCGATCCACAGAACCTAGGCGCAATCATAAGATCTGCTTACTTTTTTGGAGCCACGGGGGTTGTGGTATGCGCTAAGAACTCAGCTCCATTAAGTGCGGTGGTAAGTAAAGCAAGCGCTGGATCACTCGAAGTAATGGAACTTAGATACTGCAAAAACATGATGCAGTTCTTATCATCTTCTGCTGAGAACGGTTGGCGTGTAATTGGTGGTTCGGTTTCTCCAAAGGCTGTTGCTTTAATCGAAGTTTTACCCGGTAGCCCAACAATTCTTGTTTTGGGGAATGAAGGGACAGGTTTAAGGCCATTAGTAGAGAGATCGTGTACTGATTTAGTTCGGATCACCGGTAACATGCCTAATGATGTTGTTCCTACAGAGTCTGATGATGTGGAAAGCGAAGGATTAAGATCTTTTCTTGCTGTAGAGAGCTTGAACGTGAGTGTTGCAGCTGGATTGTTTCTTCATCATTTGATAGGCAACAAAGCAAGTGTTTGATTCCTTGGTAGATTCTTCTAAACAATTTCATTTTTGCTCTAAATCTGGGATCTGCATTTTACTTGTATTACTTTATGGTCTCAGTCTATGGTTATTATGCAAACATTTTGTTGGTATCTGATTGTTCTATCCATCATCCCCTTAACTCTACATGCTAATGTCGCTCTATGAAATAACAAAAATTAATGTTTAATATAAAAATTATGATTTCTTCTTAGAGAATGTAAAGTTTCTCAGGCGTCAGAGCAACGCAACACAAAAGTTGTTTCAAACAAGGAAATTAAAATAAAAACTTGTTCCATTACAAACATCCTTGAAACTGGCAATGAAGTGGATTTGGGGAAGTAGGTGGGATCTGCACCATATATTATCTAGAAATGGATAAGGAGAAAAAACAGGAGCTGAATGTTTCTAATTGTGTCTTCTCATTGCACACCCACTTCTAATAGTTACATTTGTCAACTTCTTTGTTTGTGCATGTGTAACCTTTAATGTTATATCATGGGTACCACCACTACTACTTTCTCATCTAGGCATGGTATAGCCTCGCCTGGTCCAAGCTACAACAAAATTAGGCGGATGAAAGCTCTAAGTCTTTAGTTTATTACCAATCATACGAATTAATGGAACAAGTGGCCTAAAATTGATAATTATAAATATTTGATTTGTATATACCAACACTCCATTCAAGTCAATTTCTTGCCATTTAGTTTATTTCTTGTACACAAACAATCATCGTTACGTTACGTTACGTACATAAGCATACAATGTTTAAGATTGGTCCGAGTGGTTGTCTGACGGGTCATCCTCCAATAGGAAAACTCAATTTGTAGCTCTTGTATATAATTAAAATAAATACGTAAAACAACTACAACAAAATTAATTTTAAACGATAAAAAAAATATATTTTCCGCTCGTAAGATGATAGGGTGGGCATATGGGTATTCGGGTCGGGTTCGGGTCGGTTCCATTCGGGTTTCGGGTTTTCGGTTTCAAGAGTTTAGGATCCGTTCGGGTATTTTTAATTTTCGGATCAGATTCGGGTCGGATTCGGATCGGTTCCCTCCGGATTCGGTTCGGTTCCGGATACCCGGAAAATCGTAGTTTGAATTTTTTTTTTTTTGTTAAATTTAAATAGAATTTGAATAAATTTTGATTAAATTGTTACTAATATACCTAATAATTTTCTTATATTTTGGTTATTTTGCATATTCCATTTGTTTTGGTAGAAAAATAACTAATATTTTTAAATTTATAATTTTTATTTTAGATAAATGGTTGATATCATTATAATATATAGTTAATATTTTGAATATATACTTGAATTTTCGGATATTTCGGGTACTCATTCGGTTCTCGGTTCGGTTCGGGTTCGGTTTCGGTTCTTCGGATATAAGAATTTAGGATCCGTTCGGTTATTTTATCGGTTCCGGTTCAGATTCGGTTCCTCTTTTTCGGGTCGGGTTCGGTTTCGGGAATTTTGCCCAGCCCTATCTATATTCTATATATTATTATGTTTATAAATTAAGCACAAACATATCAATCTAGTGATCTAATCAAACTCGAGTATTGTGTAATCTAATAGGCCAATATGTTTTCCCACCAAATCTGTTTTGAAGAACAATTACAAAGCGTACAAATCATACCATACAGTCACATCACAGAAAAAGATGCATAGAATATACCCACAAGATATTAAACTCGCAAAGGAGATCAATGATTAGGTCATAGGTGTAATAAATTATCCAATGAAATAATAAATAAAGAATTTGCGGGGAAATTGGGTTGTCAATTGCCACGTATGATTTTAAACTTGAAACACACATGTATCTAAGCTGTCACCACTTGTGATACTCTGTTTGAAAAGGACAGGGTCCTTCTCCTTTAGATTCGGGCATATCATTCTGGCATCTTTGCCGCCAAATTTACTTATTTAAATCACGTTATTCTGCCGTAAGCATAATATGACGAAAGTAAAAAATTTCAAGATTGTGAACAAAGTAGTTTAAAAAAAAAAAAAAAAAAAATTACAAAGAGATGCAATACAAGAACCTCAAAGGAAACCACCCTGCCTAACATACTCTCATCCACATACATTTAATTTAAATGTTTTAATAAAATTCATTACATTACTATCGGTATGATCGCACATAGTAGTTGAAAACATAACAGTTGAGAAGTTTAGTGTAGTTTGTGGAAAATAAACCACTTTAAAATCTTTAAGACTTTTAGAGAATCTATAAATCGTAGAATTTGACTGATAAAAGACTTAAGTAGAAGCCCAATAATTCTTGAGAGGAACTTATGATGGTCTACCATGACATTGACAAACGTAAAAGATTTTATTCTTAATGTAGTGGTCACCCCAACCGAATTCGATCTCTAGCATGGTTTGAGCAACCTCCAAAGTAAGCATCATTAAACCTTCTCCATGTTTCATTAACCATAACCCTGTCAAGCTTCTTATAGATTACCCCCTCCCCCCCCCCCCTCCCCCCTCCCCCTTTTGTTGCACCACATATATATATAGAAAGGCCTATAAGAACATCACATGACAAAATTTGACTGCATCTTAGAATTCTCTCATACTTCCAGTGATAGTTAGACTACCTTCCCAACCTGAATGCTCGCTAGTAGTAAGTGTTTCATTAAAGTATCCACAAATGATCTATGGTTTTACCCTAAACAGCTGAGACGCTTAATGACCAAACAAGTCCTTCTAGGGAGATCTTCCCTCTTGCACCAAGTTAGATGCATAAACAAAAGAACATAAACACTTCTCTTCAATATCTTCCAACTTTATTGACACAGTAACAACTTGATCGGACTTAAAAATTGTAGTGATACGAGTACTACCTCTCTATATCACCCAAATTCTAGCTAAATTGTTGTTTTCATAATTGGATAAGAGACTATAATCATGAAATACAAAAGCTATAATAGTACTAGAACATATTTCTGTAACTTTCTTGTTTCCAGTAACCTACTAAAACTCATAGAACTCTTGTCTAACCACTCCTTGACAATGAAATGCTTGCTAGATATAGGGAAGCAACATACATTCCAGAAGAACTTGATATGATTAGTGAGATTTAGTAGACCTTTTCTCCGCATTCTTAGATGCATGGACGAAAGAATATTGTAAAGATTTGTATTTCCCTTGCTGGATCTAGTATGTTTCTTTGACTTTTTGCCTTATATTTATAGCTCTCTAGATTTAGACAACGCCCCTTGATCAATCTCATGTATAAATTCATCTTCCATATCCTCCTTCTCTTACTCCCATCTTTTAAATTCTCTTTAGTATCAGCTGACAAATGGTCAAATTTAGTAGCAATATAAGTTTTTGGAACATCCATCACCACCTTACTTGAGCCATTTGGTCTGATATCATAAACCTCAGTCCAAGACTTTTCCCTTACTATAATTCCAGGTTGCTCTACCCTCTCTTGTGAAGCATCAAGAGTTTCCAAAATCCAATTCACTATTTCTTTTAAAACCAAACCTTCCCCTACATTTACCTCTTTTAGACTTGCCAACTTATCTTCATTCAATAGAACTTTAATAACTTGAACATCATCAATATTTAGCACCTTCACGGAGGCTTATTTATGGACCTTACAATCTTTGCAGTGTGAAGCAGTCTCCAATCAAAGCTTCTCAAGCCTTCCCTTGGATCCTTTGGCACATTTGGGAAGCAAGAAATTCTCTTATCTTCGAGAGAATTCGAATGGATGCACTCTTGATTCTGCAATGCACCAATTATGATGCATAAGTTTGGTTGGCTACTAATGCCACGCCTCTACCTACGCGAAACAGTGTCACTTGTTCTTCCCGCACTGCTTGGAAAGCTCCACCTCCAAATGTGTTAAAATGCAATATTGGTAGCTTGTGGCTAAGCTCTAGTTGCGGCAGTAAATGTGCTTGGATCCTCTGTGATTGCAGAGGCTTGACAAACTTTCATAGTAAACAAGCTTACTCCTTCATCTCATCTCATCTTTGGTATCCATTAAGTTGTGGAGAACAAAGTCAATCTACATTAAAAAAAAAAAGTGATTATCGAATCCTCTTCTTCTTAAGCTGTTAAAGCTTTTGCTTCATCCTCATCGCATCCCTCTCTTTCGCAACCTGCTTTTTGATATCCAAAGGTTGCTGCTACTTTAAATGTTGGTCTACTCGTGTTTGTATCAACTTCGAGTAACATTGCAACCTACAAATTAGCTACCAATGGATATTTGTGGATATTTATGGTTTATAGATGTTCTCTCTTAGGAAAACACGTTTGACATGAGAAGATTTTGCTGAATCCTTTTTTTTACCTTATCAATGATCTTCTGATCCTTTCTTTGAACTCTTCTAATCTCATTTTATTGGAATCAATATTGGTGTTAAAGGAAAAAGAAGGTTAAAACGATTTATTGCACTTTTGTTACCCTTACAACATATTTCTTGAAAAATTGATATACACCTAAATCTTTATTATCTCTTAAAAACGCATAAATATGTATGGAAGAAAATAAAAGTATCTTTATGTTTTAACTGACAGAATATATTCCCTTTCTTAGTGGAATTTGTTATTTTAGCAAGTAGAGAAAACAAAACTTCTTATTTGGGCAGAAGGTGCTAATTCTTAATTATTTAAAATTAAAATAGTAAATTATGATTTGCTGAATAAAAAAAAGAGAAAATGGATGATGTGTCTATAATTGATTGAAGGGTGATATTGTGCGATTCCTTTTTCAAAATATAAACTTTCTCTCTGGATTTTAGCTGGTCCATCCATGGCGATCTCAGGAATCTAATTGGTGTGTATGTGCGTTAGGAAGATAGAGACCAATTTGCGGTAATTTTTAGGGTTTGGTCTCCTTTCTTTTTTCCTTTCTTTTCTTTTCATTTGAACGTGAGAGAGGAAAACAAAAAATTAGAGATGTCTACATTGGACTCCATGGATGCGATACTCTTCTCTCTCAGCAAAGCCTTTTGCAGCCCTTTTGCTGTCTTCGTTCAGATCCAGGTGGGTTTCTTTGTTTTTGCTCAGATCGATCCCTTTCTCTTTCAAACGTTGGAGGGAAAATTCTGGGGTTTTGCTCCTCTGGTTTATGCATTTTGGCTTCGTGATTCAAAATTGAGACTTTCAAAGCTAATGGGTTTCTAGTATGAAGAAATTGAACGTCTTTTGATGAACCGAACATTATTTTCACATCATCAATGCGAAACTAGAAGAATGAAGGCAGATTATGGTTTCGTTTGAGGATTCTCTCAGTTTTGGGTTTATTAGTTGTCTCCTTGACTTATCTTGTTACATGACTTTTCTTGCCTTTTGTTATATTTTAACTCTTTCTTTCTATGATATGCCTCAGGGATGTACGATATGTTTACTCCTTGCTTTAGGCTGGTTCATGGCTGAATATGTCAGGTAGTATATTCTATACCTTCAAATTGCCTGATTTTGGTTGTACAATCTGTGTTTACGTTTTCTGAAATGTGTGTTTTTATTCTATCTTTAAGGAACCGAGAGGTTAAGAGAATTAAGAACAGCATGAAAGCAGGCAACAGCTTGGCATTCCTTTATCGAGATATCAATGAACTTGAACACTCTAGGCAGGTTAAACTTCCTAGAGTTAGCGTTGTCATGCCTCTAAAAGGTTTTGGAGAACACAATTTGCACAACTGGAGAAGTCAGGTCACCCCCTCATCTTGCAGTATCATCGTCTCCTTTTCTTTGCGGAGTTTTTAACTATTCTCCATTGTTAAGCTTTTTGCCAGACATGTGTCTTGCTTCCAACATTTTTTGTTAATCTTGATCTATCTAATTGTGTAGATTACTTCTCTCTATGGTGGGCCATTGGAATTCCTTTTTGTTGTAGAAAGTACTGAAGACCCTGCATATCACGCTGTCTCCCGTCTATTATCTATGTATCAGGTACGGACACGTTTCAAAATATTTCTGTTATTTAACTTGTTTTATACAGAACCCCAATTAAACTATTGTCCACGAAAATCTCAAGTCATAGTCCTTATGGCCATCTTTTGTCTTGAAGTATGGACCGACTTCACAACTTTGCTTATATTGATGCCAAAATTTTCACAGGATGATGTTGAAGCTAAGGTTGTGGTCGCTGGTTTATCGACGACTTGCAGCCAGAAAATTCATAATCAGTTGGTATGTATAATCTTGAAGCAGATTTTTTGGGGTTATTGCTTTCAGTGGTAACAGTACTGTATTTTTTCTCTCTCAATATTTTGATCTCTCCTTTGCTAAACCTGTTATTGGCTAAAACTCTAATCACACTTATGAAATGCCAAACTATCTTCCAAATATGTTTTTCATTCATTGGCTGTTGCTGAACCTATGTGCTTTTGGTTTTGTTTTGTGAAGATCGGAGTTGAGAAAATGCACAAAGATACCAAATATGTGTTATTTTTGGATGATGATGTTAGACTGCATCCTGGAACAGTCGGAGCTCTCACAGCTGAAATGGAGAAAAATCCAGAGGTATATAGTTCATGAATTAGAGGCTTAATTTTCTTGTCTAAGTTTTTTCTCGTTCTATTTCTTTTTACATTTGTAGAAGATATGGCTAGTAAAGAGGCCCTTGATTATGTTTCTTTCTGTTTGAAGTTGTTTAACAGTAATTGTGATGTATTGCAGATATTTATTCAAACTGGGTATCCCCTGGACTTGCCCTCTGGAACTCTTGGAAGTTATTGCATATATGAGTACCACATGGTACAGTGATATTATCGCGTTCTCTACTCTTCCTTCGATTCCATTTTTACTCAGTATAGTCATTGGCAATGAAATTTCTCCATGTTTGTAGCATTTGTAATTCAGCTATATTTGGCATGTCCCTTTTACAGCCTTGCTCAATGGGATTTGCGACTGGTGGGAGAACATTCTTTTTGTGGGGAGGGTGTATGATGGTATGAAAATTGCATGGTATATAATTTTTCCTTTGTATTATCTTTGCTTCATCTAATCTGGGTGATTATTTGCACTACTTGTAGATGCATGCTGATGATTTCAGACAAGATCGTTACGGTGTTGTTTCTGGCTTACGTGATGGTGGATATTCTGATGATATGACACTTGCCTCTCTAGCAGGTAACATTTACTTCCCCCTCTCCACTTGACAAGATCGTTACGGTGTTGTAAGTGTAGTTGATGGTTTCTTTTAATTTATATTTTACTCTAGGTGCTCACAAGAGGCTCATTACATCTCCTCCTGTTGCTGTTTTCCCCCATCCTCTTGCAAGTGATCTAAGTTTTGGACGGTATATACTTGCATTTCTCTTGTTCGAACCCAAAGATACTAAATTTTTAGACGTCTGACCACTTTTCCTGCTATTATATAGGTACTGGAACTACTTGAGAAAGCAAACCTTTGTGCTAGAATCTTACATATCCAGAGTTAACTGGATAATGAACAAGGCTTTGTTTGCCGTCCACTGTTATCTTTCATGGGGTTTTGTTGCACCTTATGTTATGGCTGTCATTCATATCACATCAGCTTTGAGAATTTACATTAAGGGCTACCATCAACTTGAAGACACGACCTTGGCTTCTGGTGGTGAGCATACTTTTCCTCTTATTTAGGTGGGTTATGTGTACATGATAAGATAAATTTATCCTAGTGACACGACGATTGATCGTCTGTTGTGGGATCTTAGAACTGTTGTGTTGCATGTGGAAACAAAGTGATTTGTCCTCTTCAACTTAAACTGTAGGATTGTCTGTTTTCATTATGCTACGTACTGATCTGGACGGGTGAGGTTCTATGTAGGTATGTCCCTTGTTATAATGTTGGCGGTCTGCACCTTCATCGAACTTCTTTCAATGTGGAATTTGACTAGACGCGAAGTTCAGTTATGCAATATATTATCCCCTGAGGCTCCCCGTCTCTCTCTTGCAACTTATAACTGGGGACTTGTACGTGCTTTCAAACCTCCTTTATTGAAATCATAGTGATGCTGTAGCAACTTGTGGTGATTGTAGAATTGGAGGTTAAGTTTTTTCGTTTAATTTGGGGAAAATTTTACAGATTTTTATAGCAATGCTGGTGGACAACTTTCTATACCCGCTCTCAGCTTTCCGTTCTCACTTTTCCCAATCTATAAACTGGTCTGGAATTCGATACCACTTGAAAGATGGAAAGGTTTTCAAGGTAAATCATGTTTGTCTTTAACTAGTATATACTGCACGTATCATGTCCTTGTCTCATATACTAGACAAGTGTATCTGAGACTCTTTGCAATACCAATCTCAGATTGAGAGAAGAAAGGATATGGGACCAACAAAGACTGATTTAGGAGGTAAACACTTGTATGGTAAGAAAGGAGCTACTCAAAAAGCTTCATTCTTAAGCTCACTGGGGAGAAATTTGGCTCACTGGCGACAACCGAAGAAATTTGATGTTTAACAGTCCGTTTTTATACAGTAGAAGCAAGCTCAAAAGTCATTTTTTACCCGGGAATTCGCGGGTGAATTGATGATTCTTTTCAGTGTTGGTGATTCTTTTTCCAGAAAGGGAAGATTTGATCTTGTTTTTAACCTTTTTTTCTCTTGGCTTCAAAGCGCTTATTGGTGAAGAAGAACGCATTATTCTCCTCTGGAAAATTTTAATTTATTGATTTCTTTCTCTTCGTTTTATTGTTTTTACTGGGTCATTTGGGAAGAAATATTGATCATCATCTTCTTCATTCATCAGAATGATCACTGTAATTTTTGATACTCCATCAGCCGCCTGTTTAGTTTGTTATGTAACATACCAATGTTCATATCCAAATTCCCATCCTTTCCTTATAGCTTTTTTTGTAAATCTTTTGCTTATGCTGTGTTAAAAGTCTATTATAATTGAATATATATAAATTATAGAGACAAAAATACCATCAAAGATGTTATAATTATTTAAGAGAAAATGGCCATAAAAATCCCCAATTTTTCAAGAGTTGCGAATGTGATTCAAACATGGGACCTTATAACTGAACACGAATACCATTACCAATTGAGCTATTCAAATCCCATTGTACACTAATACAAAGAAATACTTATATCATTATAATGTCCCATGTTCAATTGTTAAGGTATTCATGTTAAGTTTTGGGGTCGCCATTTCAATTTCTTTTGTATAAAAAGTTTTCTTGCGAATATGCCGCACACTTCAAACTATTGTTGTAGTTTTTTTTTTTTTTTGGGTCTGAATATTGTTGTAGTTCGTATAATTGAGAAAAATACTAAAACTTCAGAGTCACTAATATAAGAAAGTATGTCATTTATTTGTGATACAAAGTGAACTTGAGATCTTCCTTGAACATTACACGTTAAACCGTTCATTACTACTGGGATCTACAGTAACAAACTTGGGAAAAAGTAAAACAGGAATTTACATACAAGACTTGAGTTTGGTGCTTGGTCTCAACGGTAGAGACGGTAGGTGGGGCTGTACATGCTACTTTCTGCACACTTGAGAATCTCTTTAGGTCGTGGAAGCCGGCCCGCCACTCCTGAAAGCCAACATTTTCCGCCATAACCAGATCAAATCAAACCACAATTTAAGGTTGAATGAGACGTAGAGAGGAGAGAGTAGAGTAGAGAGTAGAGAGAAAGAGACCTAGTTCATATGCCTTAGCTGCTACACTGGCTGCGATATGAGCTGATATTTTTCGGATGGAGGAGAAGGAAGGATATATCATTCCTTTCTCATAGTTCTCTTTGCTTACTTGTCCAGCTAATGCCTCAGCTAGAACATAAACAACGCAACTCAGAGCTATTACTAATTCTAGATATCTTCAGATTCTCAGGCATTTAAAATACTTACCCGCGACTAGAAGCATATCGTCATGTACGCGTACTGCTCCTGAGATAACCAAACCAAGTCCAAAACCAGGGAATATGTACGCATTGTTCGCCTGTGTTTTAAAAAAGAGCAAAGAGAAGAGCTTTACTAAGTAAGTTAATTACACCAACGGGTAAAGAGTAAACAATTTCATTGTATCACTATCACCTGTGTAGATACAAACACATTTCCTTCATACTCAACTGGATCAAACGGACTTCCGCTAGCAAAAATTGCACGACCCTTCATTTGTCAAATAGAAAACTTAATTTCATTTTTGGGGAAGCAATATAGGAATAATGCTGCAGTGCGGAGAGACTTACCTTACTCCAAGTATAAGCTTCTTCAGCTGTACATTCTGATTGTGTTGTCGGGTTAGATAGAGCCATTATAATAGGTCTCTGCAAGAACATTTTGTCGGTTTCTCGTGTACTTCAACCAAAACCGTGAGAGATTAACAATAAATACCTCATTAGTGGAAGACACAGCTTCAATGACTTCTTTTGTAAAAGACCGCCCAACGCCAGCCGATCCAATCAGAACAGTCGGTTTTATTGTCTGGTGAGACATATAACTTAGAAGAGAGAAAACTGACTGAGATAAGGTCATGACACTTAACAGGAAAAAGTTTTGCACCTTGATAGCACCTAAGAGATCTTCCACCGGGTCATGTTCATGAGCCCATGGTTTCTTGAAGGCTTGAAGTGAATCTTTACGAGAGTTAACAATCAGTCCCTATCAGTAAAAAACAAACTTACGTCAAATTACAACTCAAAGAAATTTCTTGTGTGCAGTTTCTAATATCTTCTACCTTGGAATCAACAAGCCAGATTTTCTTGCGGCTTTCCTCTACCGAAGCATTCATCTGCAGAAGAAAGATGGAAGAAATTGAAAGCGACCGGACCAACCATTTCAAATATTTCTAGAAGATTCATTACCTGTTTTGATATATAAAGAGCTATAAGTTCTGCTATTCCAGTTCCAGCCTGCAACATCCAAACAATGATACATAACAAAAAAATGTGAGCATATGTGGACTTCAAAGATCGGATGGTGATGCCAAGAATTGATTCTTACTTCACCAGCACCAAGAAAGAGGAAGGTGTGTTCTGCAAGTGGACTATTCGTCAACTTCTGTGCGGAAACTAATCCCGCTAAAACAACAGCTGCTGTCCCCTGAACCCAAAAGGCACGGATAAGACTCTTTCAAACTATGAAAAGAATAAGAAACAGATAAAGAAGTCAAAACTCTAACCTGAATATCATCGTTGAAGACAAGATGAGTGTCACGGTATTTCGCAAGCAACTCGAATGCATTATGATTAGCAAAATCTTCGAACTGAGTCAAAATGGAAGATAATAAATAATAAGTTACACCCATTGTGGATGCTTAAGTTTCAGCTAATAAGAAGAAAGACATGATTTCGCCCACCTGTATAAGAACATTTTCACCATAGTTCTGCTTGACAGCACTCATGAATTCATGCAAGAGTTCGCTGTACTCCTGCAATTATGTTATGGTAAAAGCTACTTAGTTTTTTATATTCTTATAGCATCATCAGAAAGAAGAATAAACCTGTCCTGTTGCTCTCTTTTGTTTGAGTCCTATGTAGAACTCATCATTCAACAGTTTCTCATTGTTTGTTCCCACATCAATGGTAACAGGTAAACACTGCCAAAAATGAAAATATAGTCTCAAAATTCCTGACTCATAAAAAACTGTTGAGAACCCTTTAGAAAACTTAAGCCACTACCGCTGAAGGACGAACACCTCCAAGTGCCGAATATAACGCCAGTTTACCAACCGGTATACCCATCCCCTAAAGACAAACCAACTCTGTTCAGATTCTTACTTATTCAGATCATATCAAAAACCGAAACGAAGTAATCTCCGAGGAATACCTGACAACCAAGATCTCCTAGTCCCAAAATCCTTTCGCCATCTGTAACAACAATAACCTGTATATTCCTTTCAGGCCAATTCTTTAACACATCTAATATCTTTCCCCTGTATAAAAATTAAGGCTATGAGTAAAGTTAAAGTGGATAGAAAGGGAAACTCATACAGTACGGTAAAAGTTAAAACCCATACTTCTCTTTTAAACTGATGAATAAACCTTGAGGTCTCCTGAAGATACTTCCATATTTCTGACAAGCTTCACCAACAGTTGGAGTATAAACAATAGGGAGAAGCTCCTCAACATTATCTATCATCAACTTGTAAAACAGCCTCTCGTTTCTTTCCTGTTTTTGTGTCCAAAAAGGTTATATGTTAACAACCAACAATTTGCAGACTAAACAGACAAGATTTCACCTGAAGTTCTGTCAAGGCCATGTACTTTTGTAATGGAAATTGATACTGTCGAATACTGTTCATCAGTCTCTTCTCCTAACACATTCGAAATCCCGAAAAAACCGTTTACCAATCTCCATTAACAGGATAACCAAATGAACAAGTGTTTATACCTGAAGAGTTTGATCAAGAACAACAGGAGGGAGAAGGCCACGCAAGTAATGAGTGTCTCTCTCTTTCTCAGTGAAAGCAAGTCCTTTGTTATAGCGAGGATCTCGGAGCAATGAATACCCACTGAAACAACAAACACAGACCCAGATCTTATTTCACAAGAATTTATGTTATTTCCTAGAAACAGAGAGAGAGCATCAAGATATGTTGTTACCTAGAAACAGAGAGAGACCATGGAGTTATGTTGTGGTCAACGGTGGCTGAATCTTCTCCATACACATCAACAACGCCACCATTGACGGAAGATTTCAACTCTGAGTTTGTCACACCCTCCATCTTCTTTGAAAAGATTCAACGAACAAAAGCAAAAAGAAGTAGAAAACGTTGTTTAATTTTTTCTGGAGAATATAGTAATGGGAAGAAGAAGGTTGTGGAAAATCCAAATGGAAGCTTGAGGATGCAGAGAGGTGTCACACTGAAGAAGACAGCTTTATACACCACATGGACTCGGAAGTCGCCACGTACAATTAATTTATATTAGATATAAGCTTATTTCTAATTTAACATTACTTTTTTATTCATTTCATAAGCAAATACACACACGGAATTGCATTTGTGCACTAGCGGACTATGTATAGATTAGTACTAAACCACACATAGCTTAACCAACGAGTTAGGTTCCTTAGGTTAGATACTTGCGAACACGCTTCTTATGGCTTCTTTTGACGAGAACAGAGCAGAACAAGAATAGGCCAAGTAAGTGTCTTCACCCCAAAATCTCTTTAAGCACGGAAATTGAGCTAGGGATTGACTTCTCCTTCGTTTTCTCAAGGTAGAATTTGCACAGGACTGGGCCTGCAACCTTCCAGACAAACCCACAATTTCGAACTTTCTTGCAGTTGATGGCATAATCGTAAGTGATATTGTAAAGTGCAATGGCCATCGTGTAGAGTTCGTCCAGACTTGTCTGACTTTCTTCAAAACTTGCAGCACTATAAAACTCCTGATACAAAGAGAAGCACCCCTTCAGCCAATAAGTTGTGTTTATAAAACGTTAGATCGATTCTTATTGTTTGTTGTGATTCATAGAGTCTATTGGTCAAACTTTCACACTGAATTGAGGAGCTTACCTTCTTGTATCTCTGGATAACTTCATTGGCTGAGTCCATCTTATTAGTCTCATCGGTACCCATCGCCTGATTCATTTCAGCTCTATATTTCTCGTGCCAGCGTATGCATTCTTCCATGTAAGACTCAGGGACCAGCTCATCTTCAAAACACGAAAGTTTCTTGATTTCTGAAATGTAATATACAGTTAAGACGTTAAAACATATTCAAAGAGTTCTTGTGTACTCTGATTATTAAAGAAGATCTGTACCAGATGGTGGGGGCTCCTCTGCATTATGAGATACAACATTGTCATAGATTAATCCAAGAATAGAAGTTGAATTGAAAGAGTTTTTCCGCCCCATGTAATGAGGAAACTTGTTGAGCTTTAGATCTAATGGGAGATTGACCTTAGCCCCCGTTTTAGGTGCATCAATAGCATCATAGTATATGTCGATAGCCTTTAGCATCATCTTCTTCCTTTCAGCTTTTTTCATAGCACTATCATCACCTAACATGAGGAAACCGTCCATTATTGCTAGCCAGCTATCTGCAGCTTCCCCTACAACGCTGCTGTTAACCGAGAAAACAAGACATAGTTTAACACAAAGACATAAATTCCAAAGAAGACAATGCTATAAAACCGAGAATAGCTCACTTGAGCCAATAATTACATTGTGTACCTGGATTGAAATCTTGACTTCAAAAACATTTTGAAAAGCTCTTCTTCCAATAATTCTGGTGAAAGTTCACTTGGCTTTCTACCAGAGTAGGCTTTACTAGAAGGAGAAGAGCTCACCCACGGTTCACTTGGCTTAAAGTGTTCGAGTAGCTAAACAGAAAAAACTAAAGTTCAGAAGTCAGGTTACAGCATTGAAGAATGTAATTTCAAATCCGAATACCTCTGGATTTCTGGATATGAAATACATGTCGCCATCAAAGTCACCACCTGCAATTTCGTCGCCCAAAGATCTTGGACCTTTCTGAGGGAAGAACACAGCATACTTAGAGTTTCCTACATAGTCTTCTAAGGCCTTAACATATGTCGCCTTAAGTACATGTACGTCACCAAAATGTAATCCTGGATTCCTATAAACTAACACATCGCCTGAAATTTGACCAGACTCGCTACAAACCACAAAAAGAAAACAACCAGTAAATTAAAAAGAATCATATTTCCAAGGATGCATATGTACTCCAAGTGAGAAAGCAAGAGAATAATTCGGTAGCATACAGGATGACACAGACTTCATTTTCCTTAAGCTTTCCGGTGGGATCGACTGTGCCCATGAGATAGTATGATTCAGTCACAGGAAGCTTTCCTGCTTTGAGATCATTCCTCTCTGTCTTTAAAAGAATAGATAGATGATCCTTCAAATGAGGTTCGTCAAGGGGGATACCAGCCAAGATCATTCGTGCGGCGTTCTGATCGTCCATATCTCCATAGTTAACGGCAGCTGCACAAGCACGTTAACTTAGTATCTGACCCATCTAGTGTCTAAAACATCCTATGGTATTACAGAATTCAGGAAGCATCTCTAGTCTAGGAGTTTTTAAGCACCTTTAAGCGCAGCACGTTTGCTGTGGAATATGGTTTGGGACTCTTCCAATGTGTTGTGCAGTATATTTAAAAAGAAATCATTAGGGACTCCTCCATAATTAAGCAGCGCGATCAAATTTCTTGATAGCTTCGTCCTTTTTGGTCGATTACTAGAAGATGGAAACAACCAAAGATCATCAAAATAGGACATAGCGAGAACGTCAGCTTCATAATAACTGATAATATAAATCCTTGAGGCAGCTACCTTGTATTGACAACTTCAAGGGAGTTAAAGGTACTAAAATTTGATAAGGTTGGATCATTATACACCTTGATCATAGAAGGTCGAACCTGGACAGTCCGAGGAGGAAGCTGCCAAATAATGGAGAAAAATTAGGAATGCTTGAAAATACTGGTTCTGGCGACAATGCAGAGAGTCGACTTACTTTCTTGTTTGAGAGAAAAGTTCCCTTAACAGCATAGCCATTATAAAACATCCGAAACTGGATCAGCAGAGGCTGTTGGATAAAAATGATTGTTACTAGTCGTTTTAAGTGAGAAAAATATAGAATCGAGCTTAGAAGTGGGATGAAAACTACATACCGGCTCTTGGCCAGAGGTTCCATGTGCTTCAAAATTTGGAATCCTTATCTTTATATTAAACAAACAAGAAACAAACATTATAAGGAAACAAGGTTGTACGAAAGGAAACATCAAATTGTCCTAAAAGTAGAGGAAAGACCTGAGTATTGTCAATTTTAATACATTTCCCTTTATAAATATCTTTTGGACACATCCGAGCAAGGTCCTCAGAGATGTAGCCAGTTCCATCTGAATGTATACGAGGTTTCCCATCCTTATCAGGAACATCATTATTATTTTGATCCTGCACTTGGAAGAGAGGGGAATAGGTCAAGGCAAATAGTGAAATAAAGGCATTACAAAGAGAAGCTGTTTGTGAAGGACACTTGAATTAAGGACGTACATGGCAGTGGATATCATCGATTGGGTCGAAGATAATCCCAGTCATGTCAACTTCAAGCGTTTTAGTCTTTGACAGAATTAACGAAAACCTGAAGCATCAACAAAAGAAGGGTGACTCTGATTACAAATGAGAACATAGAAGCCTTTAAAGATAATACAGTAGAATATCTTCATATACCTCCAATAGAGGGTTTGAAGAAAATAAGACTACCTTGCCATATACTTAGCCAAAGATGGCAATGTGTTTACATGCATAAAATGCATACGAGCTTCATGAATTGACACGCCAGAGAAGATATAGGGGTTTCTCATATCATTGGAAGCTGTTGAGTCTGTGCGTATAAAGTAACATTTGACACCCTTTGTAGAAAAATCTTTCTTCTTCTCTTCTTTCCCACCATCTTTGAAAACTGTTTCAAAGCAAGAGCATGACATTATCAATTATGTGTTGCTAGACATAGCACTAGCGTCTTATCAATAAAAAGTGTTTTATGTGAAATAATATTAGTGATAATCAAATAACAAGGATAAAGACCCACCAAAAAATTGATAACGCCGTAAACCAACCATGATACCCTTCTTAGCAATCTCTTTGTATGAAGAGTAAAGGTCATTAGAATGGGTTTCCTCGCCTGGGACGTCCGCGAATTTGACAGTTAAAACATTATCATCACCCAAAACCTTGTGCAGGTGTGTCCCAGTGTTCTCCATAAGAGGGCCCTGTGAATGTATTCAATCAATAAGTAACAGTTTATTAAGTCACTGTCAAGGACTTAATCTTAAAAGAAGGAAAAATACTTGTAATTAACATATGATAGCAACTTGTAAACGAATCATGGAAACAACGAACATTTACAAAACTAAGACAGAGAACATATGCAACATGCAGACATGAAGATAGTGGTTGGAGAGGCAAATAAAACCTTGAATCTGTAAGTACCATCAGGAGCGACATGACATTGGTAGTAATGAGTCTTCCCGCTATCCCATTCAAGTGACTGAGGAAAAGAAGAATATAAATGAAACAATTAGAACAAATTTGACACCAAAATGAAATTCCTCAGAAGCATTTGCATAGGTCTGTTTCTTGTCACTTTTAGAAAATGCCATACCAGTCTTCGTTCCTTTTCAGAACAAAAACGCTGGCCCAACCGGAACCACACTTCTCGTTCATATGAGACCATTGGCAAATCCTTCCATTGTCTGATCTCTTCAACAGTTACAACCTCAGCCAGAGGTTTCCTGTATAACACCAGAAAAATGGATCCTTTCCCGAAGATAGAGATAAGCTCAACCAAAAAGGATAGAAATTAGCAGTCTAAAACATACCCAGGAATATAGCTAAGCAACAGAAACACTTTGTTAAATTCAAGTTCACCCAAAGCTAATAGCTGCGGACTGTGCAAAGACCCTCCCTCGCCTTCTCCTCTCAACATCTTAGGAGAAGGAGTTCCGAAATCAGGAGATATCTCTGCATAAGAAATTAAAAAGGACAACTTTCACGTACTGACAGATTCTCTATCTAAAAGTCTAGTCACTGAAACTTGCCTTGAAGAGGCCTGCAACTTTTTTTCCCAGGAGTTCTTGGAGACGGTACCGGAGACTCGCCGGGGCTCCGCCGTGGAGAGCCATTAACAGTGACGGCCTGGTCCAGAAGATGATTGATGAAACTATCGAGGGTTGCTTTCACACGCCCCGTGTTGTAAACTTTCCTGAGCGCGTCGAAAGCCAATTCTTCAGAAACAAAAGAAAGTCTCCGCCTTGTCTCCACTGTAATCGAAGAAAGTTTATGTTTCCCGTAGATTTTCTCCAACATGGTTTCAACACGATCCGGAAGAGTGATTTCGGACAGGGAAGAAGCTTGGTCGGCCATGTTAAGATACGAACAAGTGTTCATCTTTGCTTTTCCCCAAATTAATATACGTTGCTTTAAGGGTTCCTTATATTACCCAGCGGGTCAGAAACTGTAAGCTTTTTTTTTTTTTTTTTAACAAGAAAGCTTTACTTTACTTAACTTATAAGAAAGCTATGTGAATAGAAACTGTAAGCTATTTGCTTTTGCTGCCATTTTCTCAAATTTCAAATTCATAAAAAATTTGATAGCTTTTCTTTTTTCTTCTGTGAAACGATTTTGTGTATCGGATGATTTGACTAGGCAGAGATTATATACAGTGATGAATCTAGCCGTTTCCTTCATTTACACATTTGCCCACCCACGAGGGCCTTATTTACAAAGCTGCCGTACTTTTCTTGAGCGTTTGCTGCAAACGCTTAAAGGAAATCGCGTTTTTTCGACGTCTGATCTCCTTTTTTTCACATACCGAGAAGGCTCATTAAGATACCTCCAACCCACTCGACCCAAATTCTATAGTGAAGCCCATTAAACTTAAAAGCCCAACAAAAATCATACAATTCTAGGTGAGCAAACAGTTTATGTTTTACATTTCTTATGCTGTAACCGCATCAGTGTCGACCATCTACCAATTTGGTGTTCCTAATCAATAGAATCCAAGTATCCATATCTGCATTGCTATTCGAAATTGTGCTTATGTTTGTTTTGGTTTGTTTAACTATTCAACACTTTGTTATCTATCACTCTATCAGCCATCAACACGTACGTGTTTGTTAGTAGGAGTTCAAACTTTCCCACTGGAAAATCAGTTGAATTTGCCCATTACATGTCTTTGTACGTAAGATCGATAAATCTAGAATCCTCACTTTTTGAGGCCTCTCTCTGCCTCTCCATTCATATATGTTTGTTCATGGTTTCCTCGATAATGTTTTGCTCCTTAATCATCCTATATTTCACATAGACCTAAACTTGTATAGTGGTATGTGTGACTGAGCAGTGTACTCATCCGGAGGTAGACACATCATGCATATTTCTTTTTTCCTTTCATGCTTCCCTGAAGATATGGATTCGCAAGTGAGAAATACTCACATGGTAAGCCAAATGTGTTACATACATACTGTATAGTTTAAGAGCAAAATATTCGTTAAGAGCAAAAATTAGTTTCAATATTCAAACTTTTATTAATTGAATGATTAGTTATCAACTCAAAGAACTAATGCATATATTTTGATAGTTTTGAGTCTGTTTGTCTTTCACAAAAAATCTTTGAACTCTAAAAATTTGTTAGAACTCTTTTTAACATAAAGTTCACGCGTAGCACGGGTACTCATCTAGTTTGATATCTATGGGACTGAGCTCAGACGAAAGATAATAAATTCCCCGAGAGCTTATAGGTAGATGCTTTGATTTGACAAGAATTTTTTTTATATATATTTTAAATTTTCTTATGCGGAACAAATTTGTGGATATAACTACATAGACTTCTAGTATTGTCCAAAATCTAGCTGTTTGTATTTATTTCCATTTGCTTCGTCAAGAATTTTAATTCTGAACATATATATTTCACTTTTCACGATTACAAAAAACTGTAATTTATGTAAGGAAAAATGGTAAAACTCACTTATTTTATATTAGGATTTTGTGCAAAAATACCCTCGAATCCGCCGAGTTTTGCAAGTTTAACCACGACCTTATTATTGTGCAAGTCAAACTTATGAACTCCAAAGTCACCCGCAATATAACCCCTCTGTATATTGGTGATGTGTTTTGCGTTTTGGAGAGCAAACTGCATGCTGTTTTTTCTCTTTCAATTAGTAAAAAACATTTCTTTTGCTTGGATTCAAACCCTGCACCATGAATCATTTCCCATTGGGTGTTACCATCAGACCACATAAACATATAATTCAATCTAAATGTATATCTCTAAATATTATATATATATATATATATATATATATATGTATATTAACAACATGCAACATATATTATAAATATAAATTTCATACTTTAATTTTATAAAAAACTTAATAAATATTAAGTTGTGTTATTATAAAAGGAACGCAATCATAATTAAATTAAACTTTTTCTATAAAATTAAAGTTTTTATAAAAATACAACTTAATATTTATTAAGTTTTTTTATAAATTTAAAGCATGAAAATTTATATTTATAATATATGTTGCATGTTGTTAATAAAAATATATATTATATTTAGACATATATATATATATATATATATATAGACTGAATACTATAAATATATAATTATTTCGTTCGTAGAAGAAAATACACATAAAAAATCACAATCTTCAATGTGCAGTATCTAGAGATTAATTACTAAATATCAAAATTTCATTGTATTGTTTGTTTTTTTGGGGAAAATCCATGAATAATCTTTTGGTTTAATTATACATAGAACTATTATGAGGTTTTGATGTTCTCATATAATTGTTTACGGGGAAGGGGAAGTCTCAGTTTACTAATTAACTTATACAGTCGTGTGTTTTTTTTATGGCCCAGGCCTGAGGTGAGGATTAAGAGGAAATACTTTTAGGCATTACTTAATATTACCATTAAAAAGACATCAATTTAAAAAATTTTGTTTATGGTGTAGTGTTCATCATCTTTAGTTTTGTTTGTGTTCTTCAATTTACTCACCAATAAAATTATCACAGAAATATAGAGATCTAAAGGGACTCGATTTGCTTAGGTGTGGACTCATATATAGTCTTAGATTGGTATATGAAAAAAAATATTGTGTATGTTATGATAAAGATCATGCTCTTCGGAAGATTACCAACTATGTTTAAAGTCCAAATGGGTTTCCAAAACAAAATAAAATTTTTTTGGGAATTGCATGCAGTAAACTTGATTGAAAATGTAGATTAGACTGAAAGAAACATCATTGCAATCAGTAGAGAGGAACTGGAAGAGGCCAGTACGGGAATCTCGAGCTACGTAACAAGTACCTTTCATCACTTTCGGGTTCGTGACTGTTAGTTGTGAAGAAGGTAGTGCAATTATCCGTGGTGAGATCATAAACACCAAAGTTGTGGCCCACAAAATAAATGCAGTTAGGCTTGAGTCCAGGGGACGAGCTGGCCGGGACGCATACAGCTTCACTATGTCCAAGAAATATGCAAAGGTCTCCAATGTCTTCTGTGTAGATCATCATTTTCTTTTTCTTATAATTTGGATTACCAACTTCCTCCGCTCTAAACACCATGAACTTTACGGTTTTGTGCGGCACTAATCCCACTGAATTTTCATCGCTAATGTTCTTACTGTACCTGCATATATAGACATGATAGAGCCTCACAAAAAACCTGGAGAAAAAAACAAAATCTATTTAGTTATAGATTTGATATACATACCACTTGACTAGGAAAAGTTGGCCGGTGGGCGATTCCACAAGGTGATCTGTCCCAGAACACAAAATCAAGTGCTCCAACTTGGGAACCACGGACTTAGGAAGCTCGTCCAAGTATATTTGAAAGAGCTCGGGTTTGTCTTTTTCCTTATAATGGAGATCCAAAGAGAACAAGTAGCTGCCTCCCGATGATGGAACGTAAAACTTGTTATCTTTCTTGGAGAACATGAGACTGGAGAAAGGGCTTATGCACAGAGGCATGGCTTCGATATTGATCCACTTAGGGTTGCCAAAAGGCCTACAAAGACTTATCTGAGATCCCATTAACTTGACACCTACCACCCAATCTTTATCCCGGTGCGGTAAAGATGACATGGCAATGTTTTGGATTTTAGAACCTTGAGGCAAAGGAGGTAGATAAGATCTCACTTGATGATGAATGACGATATTATTATCGGAAATTCTGGTATCGAAGCCCAATGACCCATTACGTGAAAAAGGGGAACTCATCGCATCGCGGACCTCGTTTTTGAGATCATGGTCCTTGATCGTGATACTTCTTTCCCCGGGAACAGTAACATTTTTGGAAAAGTAATAAATACGACCATGAGACCATTTTGAATCTGGGAAGAAAGTATCTTCAGAATCAAAGATGCTGATGAGGTGGTCAATCAACATAAACGGATAGGTTGTTGTAGATGAAAACATCCTAACGTTGGTATGTTTCTACAATGACAAACAAAAATTCAGAGGACAGCATATTTATTTATATATATAAAAAAAGAGAAAATAAAGCTTACGAGGACATTTGTGAAGACAGAGGCTTTGAGAAGTCGGTAAGACATTCCTAAACGATACATGTCTAGTGTTGTGATTTGCCATCTCAATGTATACAACTAATTTAGACTTTATTGGGAAGTCGCCTTCTCACCAAGTTCATAATAATTACAGAATACTATCATATTTATCATATATGGAAAATAAATATTTACCCAAATTGGTGAGCAAGGCGTCGAATCATGACATGCAAGTGGTTATGAGAACCCAAGCAATGATTTGTATGTTTAGGCTTGCACTTTGTGTTAGTGTGTTAGTAAACCAGAGAGTTTACTAGGCTTTAAAATCATACACGTCGTTTATTTATGTTCTCAATTCTGAATGTGTAAATCACATGCAATATCTAACCTCAATATTATTTCAAGAGAGGGGAGTATGTCTTACTCTTGAGCTTAATGTTTTCATGAAGATCAGTCTCAAGCACATAACACACGAAATTATTACACACTAGAGGGCAAACGCAGATAAGAACAAAACCAAAAGACACACATCTTGATTGGATAGCTTCACATATAAATTAGGTTACTTAAGTAAAGATACTTGCCCCACACGGTGATGAAGCAACAAAGGGCTTATTGTTTTTCAAGGCAGGAACAAGTAATTATGTTCAGCCCCATATCTCTTTAATCGCAGAGGGTGACGAGGCTATGCATCTCCCATGATTTTTCTTAGCAAAGAATCTGCACAAGACAGGTCCAGCAACCTTCCAGACAAACCCGCATTTCGAAACACCCTTCTCAGCTGCATAGTCGTAAACGACATGGTAGAGTGCCAAGGCTTGTTGGTAGAGCTCTTTAAGACTTTTCTCGCTGTCATCAAATCCTGCGGCGCCGTAAAACTCCTGATACAGTGTATAGAATGAACTGTTTTAGAATTTAACTGAATTTTCAAAATTTATGTTCGGTGTGAGAAAATTTACCTGCTTGCATCTCTCTATAACTTCATTCTTATCACTTCCAGCAGTGTTCATCGCCCGGCTCATTTCAACTCTGTAATTATCATACCACCGTCTACAATTCTCCATATGAGACTCAGAGACTGGCTCCTCCATGAAACACTGGAGTTTACTGATATCTGAATTGTAGTAACCCAGAATTATACACATATTCACCATATAGTGATTATTAGTGGTATGTAACAAGAAAGACCCTTTACCAGATGACGGTGTTGGTTCCTCTGTTGTCTCTGTTTTAACAAAGTCATAGATCAATCCAAGTATCGATTTGGACTTGAAGGTTTTATCCCGCTCCATGTAATGTGGAAAAATGTCCTGTTTCAATCCATTTGGGAGATAGACCTTTGCCCCTTTCTTTGGTGCATCAAGAGCGTCATAGTATATATCAATCAGCTCTCTCATTTCATTCTTCATTTCAGTTTTTTCCTCAGCTCTTTCATCTCCTAGTGTGAGGAGGCGGTCCATTATTGCTAACCAGCTATCGGCAGCTATCCCTATAACATTGCTGCAAGCAGGAGAAAAAAGAGCCATGAATCCCAAAGGTTGATCCACAAGACACAATCTACAGCATAAAAAGTAGTTTGAGGGTACCTGGTATCAAATCTTGTCTTCAAGAACATTTCGAATAGCTGTTCTTCAAGCTCTTCTGGTGAATATTCACTAGGCTTTCTCACATAGCTGCTTTTACTAGGAGGACTCGAACTCACCCACGGTTCACTTGGCTTGAAGTTTGCAAGTAGCTAAAACAGAAGTGAGGAAAATCAGATCATAACAATGAAGAATATAACTTTCTAATGCGGTTGATTACCTCAGGATTTCTGGATATAAAATACGTATCGCCATCAAAGTCACCACCTGCAATCTCGTCGCCCAAAGATCTTGGACCTTTCTGAGGGAAGAACACAGCATACTTGGAATTCCCAACATACTCTTCCAAAGCCTTGACATATGTCGCCTTTAGAATATGTATGTCTCCAAAATGTAATCCAGGGTTTCTATAAACTAAAACGTCTCCTGAAATTTGCCCACACTCGCTACAAAACCATGAAAAAGAAAGCACTGAGGAACACAATTTCAAGGAAGCAAATGACTGTTTCTTGATGTTTCCATGTAAAACTCCAAGTGAAAGAGCAAGAGACTGGGAAACATACAGAATGACACAAACTTCATCTTCCTTTAGCTCCCCGGTGGGATCAACTGTGCCCATGAGATAGTATGATTCGGTCACAGGAAGCTTTCCTGCTTTGAGATCTTTCCTCTCCGTCTTTAAAAGAGTAGTTAGATATTTCTTCAAGTGTGGTTCCTCAAGGGGGATACCAACCGAGATCATTTCTGCAGCGATCCAGTCGTCCATATCCCCATGATTAACAGCAACTGCACAGATATATTGAGTCGCATGTCAAGTTATATAAATGTTTTAGGGACACATGATTACAGTAATGAGCACAAGAACCAGTAAGCTTTATGCTTTTAGTACCTCTATATGCAGTCCTTTTGTCGTAGAAAATGGCTTTAGATTCTTCCCACGTATTAGTCAGTATGTTCAAAAAGAAATCGTCAGGGACTCCTCCATAACTAAGCAGTGCAATCAAATTTCTTGACAGCTTTGTTGTCCTTTTTGGTGGATTACTGGAAAGAAACAAAAAAGAAAAAGAAAATCAAACGAGAAGCTCGGCTTCAAGATAACAAAACTCCTCAAATACAGCATCTACCTTGTATTGACAACTTCCAGGGAGTTAAAGGTAGTGAAATTTGACAAGTTTTCATCTTTACCGACCTTGATCATAGAAGGTCGAACCTGGACAGTCCGAGGAGGAAGCTACCAAATAATGGACAAGAATTAGGACTGCTTTTTGTAACATGAAAGAGAGTCAGACTTACTTTCTTGTTCAAAAGAAAAGTTCCCTTTACAGCATCTCCATCTTTAAACATCCGAAACTGGATCAGCAGAGGCTGTTGTGAAAAAAAAAAGAATTGTTACAATTTTTTTTATGTGATAGACAAATACAGAAACACATACATGCATATTGTCACTTCTGATACGTTGGCCTTTAGAAATATATGTTGGACACATCCGAGCAAGGTCCTCGGAGATGTAGCCAGTTCCATCTGAATGTATACAAGGTTTCCCATTCTTATCGAGAACAACATTATTATCTTGATCCTGCACTTGGAAGAGAGGGCATAGGTCAAAGCATATAGTGAATACAACTAAGTCAAGGCCAATTAGAAAGTATCAAGTACATGGCATTGTATATCATCAATAATCTCTAAGATAATCTCCGCCATGTCAAAGTCAAGCTTCCTAGTCTTTGACAGAATCAAAGAAAGCCTGAAGCATCAACAAAAGTAAATGATCCAGTTACAAAACTTAAAAGATGAAACAGTAGAACATCTTAGAGAAGAAGCTTGAGTACCTTGCCATATAACTAGCCAAATTTGGCAATGTATGCACATGCATAAAATGCATACGAGCTTCTTGGATTGACTTCCCGGAGGAGATATAGGGATGTCCCATTTTAATCAAAGCTGTGGAGTCCTTGTTTATGAAGTAGCATTTCACTCCATTTGTGGAAACATCTTTCTTCTTTTCTTCTTTCCCTCCATCCTTGAAAACTGTTCAATAGAATGTCAGAGACAAAGCAAACTGCTTCTAACCCAAAGTAAGAGAATTTAAGCATTCTGCAATGACTTAAAATGATCTTTAATCAAGAGAAAAAGAAAGGGAAGCAACACACCAAAAAAGCGATAACAACGAAAACCAATCATGATACCATCCTTGGCAATCCTTTTGTATATAGAGTCACGGCCACTAGGACCGATTGACGAGGTTTTGTGGACATCCGCAAACTTGACTGTCAAAACATTTTCATCACCCATGACCTTGTGCAGGTGTGTACTAGTGTTCTCCAATAGAGGGCCCTATGAACACAGAGCATGTATGAGGCATGGGAAAATGCAAGAATTTGAGATAGTAGTCGAAGAGCGGAATGTACCTTAAACGTGTAACTACCATCCACATCGACGTGACACTGGTAGTAACGGGTTTTCCCACTATCCCATTCAAGTGACTGGGGAAAAACAAGAATCAGATTAGTCGAATTCACCGTACAAAATTAGAGAGATGAGAATAGCAAAGTGCCATACCACTTTGCGGTCTGTTTGGGGACAGTAGTGGCGACCCAAATGGTCCCAGACCGCAGCTTCATATGAGACCATAGGCAAATCCTTCCATCGTCTGATTTCTTCAGCAGATATAACCTCAGTCAGAGATATCCTGTATAACAAGAAAACAGATTTTATCTTATTAGCACCAAAACAATTACTTGAATAGATGTGAAAGAGATCACCTAGGAGTGTAGCTAAGCAAGAGAAACGCCTTGTTAAATTCAAGTTCCCCCAAAGCCAAGAGCTGAGAACTGTACAGAGATCCTCCATTAAAATGGCCTTTTCTTTTCAAAGGAGCTTCGGAATCAACAGACATCTCTTCTACAATAACAATAGTAGATCTTTTACTCTACACCATCAAATCACACTTTGACATGAAGTACTAGAGACTCTGTTTCTGATACCAACCTGGAGGAACCCTTTTAGGGTATTTTGAAGACGAACAAGGAGACGAGTTATTGTCTTTATTAAGCAAATATTTGATGAAACCGTCGAGTGTCTTCACCGGCTGCCGTGAGTCTAACACTTTCTTGAGCGTAACCAAAGCCAGTTCCTCTGATATCAGAGAGAGACTCCTCCTTGTCTCATCATTGATCATAGGTGGAAGATTGTGTTTCTTGTAGATTTCCTCCAAAGTGCTTTCAACTTGACTCGGAAGACTCATCATCTCTCACCTTAAACAACAAGCTTTGTTTTCCATTTGTTTCTCAGTGTGAGAGTGATGATTTATAGAAAGAAAGAAACTTCTGAGGGAAGCAAGTAGCATTAAGCTGATTGGCTAACCAAAAAGAAATCTTTTCTTCACTTGATGCTTTATAGAAAGAGAGGGAGAGGGAAAGAGGATTGGAAAATTTTGTCATTTGGGCCCACAATTTATTTTTGTTCTCAAAGGAATTTTGTTTTTAAAGATGGGAGATATTCTAGCGGGAGAGTTTCCCTCTCCTTCCCTCTCCCACCCTTTCCCTTCTGAGGGAAGGAAGTAGCATTAAGCTGATTGGCTAACCCAAAAAGATATCTTTTCTTTACAGACACAAGAAAGACTGATGCAGCTTCCTGTTTCTAACTTTGATTTGACACCTACTGCCTACAATCATGCTAATTCACGTTTATGCCCTACCTTTACCCTTATAATTTCCAAAATGCCACATTTTTCTCCCGCCTAAAGTAATAAACTGTTCAAAGTGGTGATTCTCCCTTTTGATTGTTGCACAATCCAATCCACAGATGAGTAGTTGAGTACTGTACAAATCTAAGATTATAGAACTAAACCAAAGGGTGGACTTATAAGTTAGGTTACTACTTCCTTTTATTATACTTGCCACCCACGCTTCTTAATTTCTTATTATTATACATGAAGACAACAAAAGGAAAAGGTTGGCTTAAATTTATTACCAGAAAGAGGCAGAAACAAGTTATTGTGTCTCATTCAACCCAAAACCTCTTTGAGCACTGAGGATGAACACAGCAAAGACTTCTCCTGCTTTTTCTTAAGGTAGAATCTGCACAAGACTGGTCCTGCAACCTTCCACACAAAACCGCAGTAACGAGCTTGCTTCTTTTTTATCGCATAATCGTAAACAATGTTGTAAAGTGCGACGGCCTTCGGGTAGAGTTCGTCCAGACTTCTCTTGCTTTCTTCAAAACATGAAGCACCATAGAACTCCTGATACACACAAAGAGAGAAGAAACTCTCTAACAAATGGATTCCAACACATTTCCACGGAACCAATCAACAAAACATCTATGATCTACTAAGTTTGATGCTCGTGGACTTTTAACTGAATCTACAAGAGTAGTGACATCGGATTGAGGACCTTACCTTTTTAAAATTCTGAATAACTTCACTGGCATCCTTATTAATCTCGTCCAGATTCATCGCCCGGCTCATTTCAACTCTGTAATTATCATACCACCGTCTACAATTCTCCATATGAAACTCAGAGACTGGCTCCTCCTCGAAACACTGGAGTTTGCTGATATCTAAAATTGTAGTAACCCACAATTATACACATATTCACCACATAGTGATTATTAGTGGTATGTAACAAGAAACACCCTTTACCAGATGATGGTGTTGGTTCCTCTGTTGTCTCTGATTTAACAAAGTCATAGATCAATCCAAGAATCGATTTGGACTTGAAGGTTTTATCCCGCTCCATGTAATGTGGAAAAATGTCCGGTTTCAATTCGTTTGGGAGATAGACCTTTGCCCCTTGCTTTGGAGCATCAAGAGCATCATAGTATATATCAATCAGCTCTGTCATTTTCTTCTTCATTGCAGTTTTTTCTTCAGCTCTTTCATCTCCTAGTGTCAGGAAGCGGTCCATTATTGTTAACCAGCTATCGGCAGCTATCCCTATAACACTACTGCAAACACAAGAAAAAGAGCCATGAATCCAAAGATTGATCCAAGAGACAATCCATAGAATAAAAAGTAGTTTGAGAGTACCTGGCATTAAATCTTGTCTTCAAGAACAGCTCAAATAGCTCTTCTTCTAGCTCTTCTGGTGAAAGCTGGCTTGGCTTTCTAGCAGAGCTACTTTTACTAGGAGGACTCAAACTCACCCACGGTTCACTTGGCTTGAAGTGTTCAAGTAGCTAAAACAGAAGTGAGGAGAATCAGGTCACAACAATCAATAATTTTACTTTCTAATGCAGTTGATTACCTCAGGATTTCTGGATATAAAATATATATCGCCATCAAAGTCACCACCTGCAATCTCGTCGCCCAAAGATCTTGGACCTTTCTGAGGGAAGAATACAGCATACTTGGAATTCCCAACATACTCTTCCAAAGCCTTAACATATGTCGCCTTTAGAATATGTATGTCTCCAAAATGTAATCCAGGGTTTCTATAAACTAAAACGTCTCCTGAAATTTGCCCAGACTCGCTACAAAACCATGAAAAAGAAAGCACTGAGGGAATGAACAGCTAACTCAAAATTTCAAGGAAGCAAATGACTGTTTCTTGATGTTTCCATGTAAAACTCAAAGTGAAAGAGCAAGAGACTGGGAAACATACAGGATGACACAAACTTCATCTTCCTTTAGCTCTCCGGTGGGATCAACTGTGCCCATGAGATAGTATGATTCAGTCACAGGAAGTCTTCCTGCTTTGAGATCATTCTTTTCCGTGGTTAAGAGAATAGACAGATGATCCTTTAAATGTGGTTCATCAAGTGGGATATCAACCAAGATCATTTGTGCAGCGTTATAATCGTCCATATCCCCATAACTAAGGGCAGCTGCACAGACAAATTGATTTCCAAAAGTATGGATCAATTGTGACATCTAAGTTACTTAACTCGGTGGTTTTAGAAACAAAATTGAAATGATAAGCACCTCTAAGCGCAGCACGTGTGTTATCAAAGATGGCTTTTGATTCCTCCAAGGTGTTGAGCAGTATATCCAAAAAGAATTCATTAGGGACTCCTCCATAGCTCAGCAGTGCAACCAAATTCCGCGACAACTTCGTTCTTTTTGGTTGATTACTGTAAAAAGGAAATAGCCACAGATCATCAAATAAAAACTCGACCGCGAAGTTCAGCTTCAAGATAACAAGAATACAAGAGATATTTACCTTGTATTGACAACTTCCAGGGCGTTAAAGGTGCTAAAATTTGACAAGGCTGGTTCTTTCTTCACCTTGATCATAGAAGGTCGAACCTGGACAGTCTGAGGAGGAATCTGCCAAATTGGGAGCACCATTAGGTATAGCTTCCAAACGTTGATACCAAAAATAAAATACAAATTCTCTCTTACTTTCTTGTTTAAGAGAAAAGTTCCCTTAACAGCATAGCCATTATAAAACATCCGAAACTGGATCAGCAGAGGCTGTTGGGAAAATTTTTTTGTTACAATTTTAAATAAATGATAGTAAACTACATAGTAAAGAAACAGGGAAGAGAACTATGATATACATACCGGGTCTTGGCCACAGGCTTCCTGTAATTCTGAAATCTTACTCTAGTTTCGTAATAAATAAGAAAAAAGCATGGTTAAGAACACATACAGACTAAAAAGAGTGACAGAAGGAAACTATGCACAGACCCAAATATTTTCATTTCTGAGACATCTTCCTTTATGTATATTTACTGGACACATCAGAGCCAAGTCCTCAGAGATGTAGCCAGTGCCATCTGAATGTATCCGAGGTTTCCCATTCTTATCAAGAATATCTTTTTCATTTTGATCCTGCAATGGAAAAGAGAGAAAAGGGTTTAAAGCACACAGTGAAAAAGATTAAGTAAGGGCAATGAGATAAAGACAAAGTTCCTGAGGGACACAACAATTCAGAGCTTACATGGCAGTGTATATCATCGATTATCTCAAAGGTAATCCGTGTCATGTCAACTTCAAGCTTCTTAGTCTTTGACAGAATCAAAGAAAACCTGAAGCATCAACAAGAGAAAGGGACTCTAATTACAAAGGAAATATATTTACAAAAGCTTAAAGATGAAATCGTAGAACATCTTTGCATGCATCCAGTAGAGGCTTAGAGAAGAAGCTTGAGTACCTTGCCATATAGTTAGCCAAAGATGGCAATGTATGCACGTGCATAAAATGCATACGAGCTTCACGTATTGACTTCCCGGAAAAGATGTAGGGAATTCCCATATCAATCGAAGCTGTGGACTCTGTGCGTATAAAGTAGCATTTCACTCCCTTTGTAGAAAAATCTTTCTTCTTCTCTTCTTTCCCTCCATCTTTGAAAACTGTTCAATAGAATGTCAGAGACAAAGCAAAGTGCTTCTAACCCAAAGCAAGAGAATTTAACAATGAACGGTTTCTGCAATGACTTAAAATGATCTAATTTTAAGAGAAAAAGAAAGGAAAACAACCCACCAAAAAATTGATAACGACGCAAACCAACCATGATACCATTCTTAGCAATCCATTTGTATGCAAAATCACGGTCACTACCATAGGTTGATGAGTTTTTCTGGACATCCTCGAACTTGACCGTTAATACGTTTTCATCACCCACGACTTTGTGCAGGTGTGTTCCAGTGTTCTCAACTAAAGGGCCCTGCAAACACAGTTGTTCATAAATATCAGGATATTAAGTCACAGAGAAGAACTTTCTCCTGCTACTGAGATATGATGCTCAATAGACATATAAAAAATTCCTTCAACAACCTTTAGAATCAAACCTTTTAACACAAAGTATATATGACACACAGGTATATAGAAACCTTAAAATATAGCACTAGAAGAGCTGAATGAACCTTGAAAGTGTAAGTACCATCCACAGCGACATGACACTGATAGTAATGAGTCTTTCCGCTATCCCATTCACGTGGCTTGGAAAAAAGAAGCATGTAAGATGATGAGATTAGCCAAATCCGCAAAGAGCAGTACAAACTCCAGAACCCAATATAAATATAAATAATACCCAATGGAAAAGAACAGAATAGCAAACAGCCATACCACTCTGCGTTCTGCTTGAGAACAATGCTGGCCCAAGCGGTCCCAAACGGCTTCTTCATATGCAACCATAGGCAAATCCTTCCATTGTCTGATCTCATCAGCACTTATAACTTGACCCAGAGATTGCCTGTATAAGACCATACAAGTTTTAGTTACCAAAGAAGGTAATTGCTACTTAAAATATATGTGAAAGTGATTATACTGATGGAAAAAAAAGTGGAAAACTTGGAGCTCAAATATACCCAGGAATGTAGCTAAGCAAGAGAAACGCCTTCTTAAACTCAAGTTCACCCAAAGCCACGAGCTGAGGAATGTGCAGAGATCCACCATTTCTATTGATTTCTCTTTTCGAAGACTTGGGAGAAGGAGCTTCAGAATCAATAGACATCTCTTCTACAATCCTCAATAAGAAAGTAACCAACACTTCGTCATATGCAAAATTTGGACAACAAACCCACAAAGATAAGACAAACGCTACTGACCTTGAGGATCCCTGAAGCCGTATTCACGAGAGGGACTACGAGTCCGAGAGAGTGCCGGAGAGCCAGTAGTAACAGCAATGGCTTGATTAACCTTAGACGAGATCAAACCGTCGAGATCATACATGACGGGGGAATTGAAAACACTTCTGAGCAAATCAAAAGCCAGTTCCTCTGGAATCGAAGACAGTCTCTGCCTCGAGTCATCGTTTATAGGAGGACATTTGTATTTTCTGTAGATTCTCTCCAAAACGGTTTCAAGCCGACCCGGAAGAAGAACTTGATGGCCGCCATCAAAATAAGGAGAAGCCATCTCCCACAACAGTGGAAAGATAGTAGTGTAAAAGAAGAAGCTTTTCGAGTGTTGTGACGCAAAGGAAACAGAAAAATCGCAGCTTTTTGCTTCTCTAGATTCTATTCTTTGACTTGCATAGATTTGGCATGTAGCCGGTTACCGAGGTCATAGACACTTTTACCCTACTTGTATTCTCGTAAATTACCAAAAATGCCACCCTTCTCCTCGAGGAAAGCCGCGTTTCCGCAATCGCAAACGCAAAGCGGCCAACTCTGGGCGTCGCTTCAAGGGTTTATGCAATTTTCATTTCTCAGCCTCTATTATCTTCACAGAAGCCAATTTCTTCTTGTTCAGAGCAAAAAAGATTCATTTTTTCCTTTCTCCTGTTTGCGTGAATTTGGTATTTTGAACCGAATTGAAGAATGAGTAGTGCGTCAACTTTTAGTTCAATTTGCTTCGAACGAGGATGCTGGTTCAAGGTGATTTTTTCCCTAATCTTGTCAATATACATTGATGAAAATCAATTATGGAATGTGTGATGTTTATGCATATGTGCGTCATTTATATTTCGAAAAGGGAGAAAGGAAGATTGGTGTAGCGGATAAGCGAGTCAAGCATGTGTCTTCAATGAGCTTCAGAGTTTCAGCCACTGGCTCTGCTATGCCCACCAAGGATATTCGGATTGGTCTTCTTGGTGCAAGTGGCTACACTGGTGCTGAGGTCTGTACAATGTCCAATCTTCTGTTTGCAGTTTTTAAGTTCATTTGGACCCATAATTGGCCTTTAAGGTCATTGGTTTTATGAAATTATGTGGCTTTAATGTGTGAGTTGATTCACATACATGATTAAGTTTTTGACAAATTATTTGGAATCCCTTTTGATATTGAATGGCAGATCGTTAGGCTTCTTGCAAATCATCCTCATTTCCGTGTCACTCTCATGACTGCTGATAGAAAAGCTGGCCAGTCAATGGAAAGCGTTTTCCCGCATCTGAGAGCTCAGGTATAATTTATTTATATCCCATATAAAGCTCCAAGCGATAAAACCATCCAAGTGATACTTGCTGATCAGTGATTAAACCCGTTTCTCTGCCCTCAGAAACTACCTAGTTTGATCTCGGTAAAGGATGCAGATTTTTCTTCAGTGGATGCTGTATTCTGCTGTTTGCCTCACGGAACAACCCAGGTCCATCTTCTTTTCATCCCTCCGTTTTATATTCTTTTTAAAGCTTAACGGAAAGGAGTGTTTATTTTGACAGGAAATCATCAAGGGTCTTCCCACAGCACTGAAAGTTGTCGATCTTTCTGCGGTAATGCCCTGATTTTATGATCTTTTTTTCTCTATCTTAAGGTGATATGCTTATCTAGAATGTGCTCTTCAGGACTTCCGCTTGCGTGATATCTCAGAATATGAAGAATGGTATGGTCAGCCACACAAAGCAGTAGAGTTACAGGTACTTTGCTCTCGAAAGCTATTGCTTGGTTTTAGATCTGTTGTGTCATATTGCTTACACGTACTGACTGGCACACTGGGTTCAGAAAGAAGTTGTGTATGGTCTAACAGAGATACTAAGAGACGACATAAAAAAGGCGCGACTTGTCGCTAACCCAGGCTGTTATCCAACTTCCATTCAGCTCCCTCTTGTTCCTTTACTAAAGGTTCCTTTTCTTTTCTTCTCTGGAGTTCGGCTGTATAAAATGTCTTGTCTTCCGTTTGTCTTTACCCAATGTGTTGATTTGGTGCAGGCAAATCTTATCAAACATGAAAATATAATTATTGATGCAAAATCTGGTGTTAGTGGAGCAGGTTTGAACTTACTTTACGGTCTTTATTCATGGGCATTGATGTTGTAGAAACATGTTGCTAGTTTCTTGATTGATATGAATATTTCATCAGGACGTGGTGCCAAGGAAGCGAATCTGTACTCTGAAATTGCTGAAGGCATTTCTTCTTACGGTGTCACACGGCACCGACATGGTCCGTCACAAACTGTCTATCACAAGGATTGAATTGCTGGCTCTGTGATTGGAGTATAATGTCTCTTTTTTTTTTGCAGTTCCTGAAATTGAACAAGGATTATCTGACGGTGGACAATCAAAAGTAACAGTCAGTTTTACACCTCATCTCATGCCAATGGTACACATATTCTTAAGCCTGTTCTCTATAGTTTCACCATGCACTGCTAATTGACTTGATTGTTTGGGTAGATCCGGGGAATGCAATCAACTATATATGTGGAAATGGCTCCTGGGGTTAGAATCGAAGACTTACGCCAGCAATTAAGAACGTCTTATGAGGTGATGATTTCTTGTGGTATAAGCCAATTACTACTTTTTTTACTTATTATGTTTCAAAAATGTTTTGTAGGATGACGAATTTGTCAAACTGTTGGAAGAAGGAGTTGTTCCTCGGACACACAATGTTAGAGGATCCAACTATTGTCATATGAACGTCTTTCCTGATCGAATACCCGGGAGAGCTATCATAATAGCAGTGGTAATTAAGCATAAGAATCCTCTATTATAAACTCATCTTTACCTTTCGCACAACGCCTTTCTGTATAAAATGCTCTTTGTTGTCACAGATTGATAATCTCGTTAAAGGAGCTTCCGGACAGGCATTGCAGAATCTCAACATAATGTTGGGATATCCTGAAACAACAGGACTCCTACACCAACCAGTTTTCCCTTAAGAAGTTTCAGAGTCCCCTTTCAAAACAATTAAAGAACTTATGTTCTTCTGTTGGCCCTAGGTCTCAAGATTTCTTCTACCCATAAATTTTTCCCTCTTCAGATGTGTGTTTCTATGGTTATATCCAGATGACCCTGTAGCTGTTGAGATTGCAGTGTTGAGTGCAAATTTGGTTATTTGAACTATTGCTATTACAAATAAATGATTTGGCCTGTTCTCATCAATTTTTGGTGTTTAATGTTTACTTTTCAGTCACAGAAGAATAGTACAACTCTCTGTTACTACAGATAATTTGAGGGAAGGGTGGCCAAAGTTGGTCCATCGTCCATGTTCAGCTTAGTATGTATAGTAAACCAAACGTTAATTCAATCAACACATATCTTGGTTCGGTTTGGCTTCATTTAATAAGCATACAAGTTCCAATTAGTTTCACCCCATTCACCAACATTATGCTCTTCCCATTCTAACGGTTAGAAGAGAAAAAAATATGTTACTATGCAAAGTAGGGAGAAGCAGCCTCTATATAAAAAGTTTAAACCCTTCTCTAAGATAACAATCTGGAAGTATGCTTCTTCCATTTCCTACTCAGCATCTCTTTAAACCCCCCATAAGCTGCTTTCCTCGTGGAATCTGTTATGGTCTGAAAACGTTGTTGGCCATTTCCGCAACTTCTTGGGCCTCGGCTTGCTCCTACATGAGTGAGATTAGAAACAAGAAAATTCAATTTTTATTAGTGTGATCAAATTCAGTGCATGACCAAAACATACCTGGAGCCGGTGTAATAGATACATCAAGAAGAGATGAACAAAGATCTGCAAAGTCATAATGGTGGAGGTTAAAACGGTTCCATACATTCATAAGGTGAGTGAGAGAATTGAGTAGGTAAGCGGGCGCCTCACAAGGTAAAAGAGTAACGAAATCCGAGCTATCGGGTAACGCCAAAGGAACCTCGTGGCCCTTACAGCTCCTGAGTCTAACAGTTTCACTGCATTCTGCAACTGCAAACAGAAAGCGAACAAAGCAAACTAAAGTTAGAGTTAAATGCCAATGATGAGAACTAGAGTTTTTTCTAAAGGAGAATCCTAAATCTCTACCTGTGTGCTCGCTGTAGCCATGTGTCGATGATACAATGGAAGAGGCCTGAAATTGTTATTTTGTAAGCATTAATGAACTAACTTCAAAATATTTATATCAGTATCATATTCTATTATACAAGTGCCTTTTTAGCAGACAATTCCGAAACCGTACTCGAGTGTCTTGATTTCAGAGTCTTCTTCCCAAGTTGCTGATGGGCGTCGCGAAACTCTGCCCCTTTCTACTTCTACCTGGATCAACCAAGTTTAGAACCTTCTTGCAAGTAGTATGGGAATGTCAAAGTACATATGTGAACCATAGAGAGCTTTGGCATCAGACCTGTGCCTCCTGTAGACGTTTGACCTCTTTCTCCAACTGAAACTCTGCTGCAGCCTTCTCACTCGCCATAGTCTCTAGTTGTGTTTGCTTATAGTACTGCATCAAACCCCGTGGCAAGTAGCACTATCAGAAAACTTCCCATGAATTTGATCTACAGAATCAGTACGTTCTAGAGTTTACTTACCAGTAAATCTGTTAGCTCACGGTAGCGTTTCTCCAGCTCCGTATGCTCCTATTAGGTCAGTGGTATAATGGTTAAGCTCCATTTAACACAATCATATACATTAAAGGTACCACTTGACGACTGTTTAGCAACCAACCAGCGAATGAATACGTAAGACCATGTAAACAAGTTGAGCAATGGGTCTTTCACACAAAAGATTTCAAAGACGCACAATCAGGTCTGCATTTAATGAAAAACTAAAAATGCCAAGGGAATAACAGAGAGAACTATCAGGTCTGCCTGAGTCACTTGATAGGAATTGAAAACAACAAGGACATCCATTAGCATAGACTAGGGGAAACGCACAATCAGAAACTGTCAGTGCATTGGCAAGAAAAGACAGACTTTCAGAAACTGTGTATTTCACCTGACGTGAGTAATGTTCTGCATCCCTCTTCATGGCTGCCATTTCAACCCTCAACTTTTGCATTTCAGCCTATGACAAACAAACGAGTCAAGTGTAAAGTAATCGTTTAGCACAAACAACATATGCATCATGTCGTAACATACCTCCATTGAAGAAAGTTTCTCCTCTGCATCTCTTTGACCTTGCCGAGCACGGTCCACTTCATCCTGCCATGCTTGAATCTGCAAGATTAAAAGTAACTTATCTGGAGTGGCCAAAATCTGAAATTTGAAAGCTGATAGAGCTGTTTTTGCAAGGATTTGAATATACTTTTCACTTTTATAATATTGAATTTGATAATACCAGAATTTTCTTTATTTGAAACTATACACCGCGGTTTCCANCCCCCGGGTTTAAAAAAAAAAAAAAAAAAAAAAAAAAAAGAAAACTATACACCGTAAAAATTCAGAAGAAACTTTGGATATATGTTCTACTTCTAACAGAAAATTTGAAACCGTACTATGAACTCCGTTCCTGGAGTTAATACCCATAGTGCAGAGCATAAAAACCGATAGTACCATACCTGGATCACTTGGTTTCCTTCATCTGGGGACTTCTTTTGTCCTCTACGGGCACGAACTTCCAGCTCTTGCAGCTCTTGATTTAGTGATGTACATTCGACCTGGGAATTATTTGCCAGTTCTTCTAATGAAGTTTCAACATGCAATGATGGATGGAAAAATCGTGTTGTAGATAAAGTTCACCTACCTCAAGCAATGCCACCTTCTGTTCAAGTTCTGCCACTTTTGCTGTTCTTTCATCAGCAATTCTCTAAAATACCAGCCATTTTTAAAGTCAGATTAGGTAGTTCTAGAAGAAAAAGAGTTCCAGATAAATTCTTTGTTCAGAATATGAAACTTATCAAAATACAAAGGTTTCCCAACTCTCCTTGCTGAAGAAAGAAGAAAACAATGAAAGAAGAGAAAGGCAATACTCAGCAACTAACAGCATATTAAGTTGGATCATGTATGGCCTGTTGCAATTTGGAAATGTAAACTAGTGATAGAAGCCTTCAACCCACGAATCCTGTCTCACCTGAATTCTAACAAGTGCTGTGGAAGCATCCACAGCCCTGTGCTCTAGCTCCCTTTCCCTTTCCATGGCAGCCTGACTTAGAGAGAGAAATTCATGTAAAACAAAAAATTGATATCGTCGTTTCCATCGTTAAACAAATTCTGTATTGATAAGGCAACAAACCATTTTTGTGGCATTATGTGCAGAACGCTCCTCTTCTGCTCTCCTCTCAGTTGTAGCAAGCTCCTCCCGTAATGCCTGGAATTAGAAAACAGTCATTCAATGGCCTGAGGACCTTATATGTCCATACTCGTACAGAGCAAGAAGCAAATTACTGGAAGAAACTAATGAATAAATAGTAATACCTGCATCATCCTAGTCTCAGCTAATTCTCTGTTTCTCATAATAGACTCCATGTCTGCCTGATAAAATTATATGAGTTAACTAAAAGCTGGGGCGGTAAAAATAAAATGACCACTGAAGGGAGTANAAGAAAAAAAAAAAAAAAAAAAAAAAAAAAAACGGTAGGAAGCATTAAAAATAAAATATGAGAAAATTAGAGGCCTAAAAACCTGAATAGACGACAATTTCCCTTCGCTCAGAGCAGCTTGATTTTTCAGGGCATCCATTGCACTGACAAGTGCTTCTATCTCTGAGTTCTTAGCTGCCAATGCCTCAACCATGCTCGATTCTACTTTCGTCACTTCACTTTTCGAAGCTGACAAATCTTTTTGCAACTGTGTAATGCTAGCTTCATATGACTTGTTAAGCTCTTGCTATCATAGTAAAAATGAAGAAACAGAATTAGGTGCCCTGACCATCTTCAGGATTTTTCTTATCTGGGTCAAAAGAAACTCAAACTGTTAATTTACCTCTGCAATGAGAAGCTCTTCCAACTGTGCATTTTCTGCCTTAATTTCTTGAAGACGAGATGAAAGTCCAGCACAAACCTAGAAGCAAATGAAGCCATAAAAGCATACATCTGAAAGTGGTCAGATTCATTCACTTGGCATAGATAAATCCTATCTGATAGAGTGTTTTGCCACCATTTAATACATGTAAGTGGCAAAGGATATTTGAGCTTACCCTTGCTAACCTGGCTTCTTTTGACTGCCCAGTGGAAACTGTAGCTTTCAGCAACCCCTGAGCCTAGAATTAATACAAAAAATGATCAAACTTTACGAAGACGACATAAAAGGAAAGTTCAAGTAGCATCTGCTAGATTTCTTCATTTTCTCGACACTGACTAACCTCTTCAAGTTGATCTTGAATCTTCATGGGAGTTATATCAGCTTTATGATCCTGCTCTTTCTCCAGATTGGTAGACGTGTCAGTTACTCTATGTTCCTGTTCTTTCTCCGGACTGATTGAGGTAGCAACTTTTGCCTCATCGCTCGTGCTTTGAGCCACATTCCCTTCTCCTACCGGAGAAAAGTGAGCGTCAGATTCCAGCTTCTCCAGGTCAACTTTTGAAGAATTATCTACCTCTCCTAGTGTGACATTTTTGGGAGCATCTAGGAGGACCTCACTGGCAGCAACCTCAACTTCTTTTTCTGGAAAAGATGGCGGTTGCACCAAAGAATCATATGGAACATCTCCATCAGCATGCTTGATTTTTTGAGTTGGTAAAGTAGCATCCTGGGCAGAATTACCCTCCAAAACAGATACTGGAACTACTACAGCAGCATCGTCACCTTTTGTGTCTGCCACTGAATGTGAAAGGGATTGGACACTCTGGACATCTGCATCAGTCTGTTGAATCTCGTTTGACTGCAAGACAGGCCCAGAAGAAGAGGGCTCGTCAATGGAAACAGAAGTTTTAGATGAAGGCACCTCTGACTGTGAAACTCCTGGGCCAGATTGATCACCAGGAAAATCTCTTTTGTTAGAAGATTCTTCTTTTACAAGTTTCTGCCGAACCTACAAAATATATTCCACAACCAAAGAATTTTATCAGACTCGATATACAGAGGATGACTTGCAGACAACAGACCCATCATCCATGGTAATACCTTTTTCTTTGAACTTGATCTCTTCCCTTGAGAGCCTTTCCTATTAGAAGCTGTAGCCACCCCACACAAAGGAAAACATAAAATAAGAGACAGATAATGTGAGGTCATAGCAACATTGATCGTTTCAGGTGAACTGTACTCAGACTAACTCCATGCTGAGTGCCCACGTTTCTAACTAGTTTTAGAGTAGAGAAGCAGATTAATCCATTTTGGTGTCATCAAACAAAATTCTCAAAGAAGTTCATCAATTTTTTTCCAAATATATTAGAACGTAAAACTGTACACTAAGGAGTCTCTGAAAATTCCTGGCATTCAGATTCTGACATTCAAAATGTAATCACAGATCAACCAGAACCTAAGATGAGCTTTTGCACTACAGTAAGGAAACAGAGTAATCTCCACAGTACCTGGCAACTGTAAATCGGCCTGCTCTTCTGATAACTCTTCAACAACCGACTTTGCCCTTCGATCCACAACCTCGAATAAATCTAAAGAATTACGAAACCTTCAAAACTGTTATATCTCCAAACTTTGTCTATTCATATGCATTACCAATAGAGTGCAGAGAACCACTGAAATTACCTTCGGCAGCTTTTAACCAAGACGCCATTGATGATCAAATTCGATAGTAACTCTCCGCTAGTCACGGCTGATCGACAAAGGAGCTTCCATGCACAACCGGCTCAGATCAGAGTGAAACCAACAGGTCCTCTCGCTAATCAACAATGGTTACGGATTCGAGACTGATCTCTGCAACAAACTTGATCAAGGGAGAAATAATCAAGGAGACGAACGATTTCTTCAGAGGTTTCAACCAGAATTAGCCTTTGAGAGCGAACAAGGAAGAACTCAGATCGTTGATCATGTGGTGCCACGTCCACCAGATTTACAGTAGTCTAGCGACTTCTGGCCGTCGATATTGGATTACGATATTTCTCCTAAACTTCGATTTCCGAACCGGTACCCACCGGTTAACGTATCACTGACTCCGCCAGACAATACGGTTCTGATCTACCATTAAAATCCACCTCAGCTACTAAAACCTCTGTAAAATTATTTTCTATAAATTAATAAGTTTTATAAAATGGTCCCAAGTTGGGTCAATGTAAAATATAAAAATTAACAAAATTCTATTAAAAAATAAGATAATAACTTTTTAGCAACTCTAACGAAAATAGATGATCATTTGTGGGAGAAGTTTGCGGGACCAAAATAGGAATCTTTCTTTGGTTTAGTCTAATGGCCTTGCTCACGGATTTTTGCTTCCAAATTCTATCGGTGGTCGTATTTACTCTTTGTCGAGTCGATCTTCCTGTTATAGATTTAAGTTAATAACATACTAACCAACACGACTTTTGGTGTATCAACAGGTAAGTATTATAATACTATGTTTCTTCACATTAGAAGAGGAGAGAAAAGAGTAAGGAAGAGATTCACAAGACCAAAGATTGAAAAGATGTTTGGTGATAACACAAAATAAAACACCAAATCTTTTATTTGTTTCTCTTGGATCTTAGTCTCAACCAATAAAGAATTTTGATTGTCGTATCCTAGAAGGAAATTCGTGTAACCCAAAACTTGAGAAGAGTCGAAATACTTTTTAAGGGAAGTGCTTTAGAGTACAGTTCAATTAATATCCAAATTCACCCAACGTTAAGGTCCCCGAGATATATCATTATACAACATTCTTAAAGAGTATTTATCGTGAAAAGTAGCTAATGTTTCGGTGTGTGAGATGACATTAAAATTTGGCAAGTTAGATAGTTTGAAGGAATCGATTTTCAAGAATAGCAAAGAAGATGCACTTTCTCCTCACAACACTCAATATTGTATACATTCTAAGTTTGTACCGTCTCCGGAGAACGAGTCCGTGGAGGAGACAAAGAAGCAACTTAATTAAATTGGAAAAAGATGACTACATATCTATACTGTCACCACATTCTCAACGGTATGTCCGATCCTCTCTTTAATGTCTATGATCAAAATCGAATCCACAAAGAAATTGTGGGATGCGAGTAAAATCGAAGTACATAGCCGAGGATGCTTCTAGTAAGAAATTCCTTGTAAGTACTTTTAATAATTACAAGATATCCGATTTAAGATTGGATATGGAACAATACAATGAATTACTTTGCATCTTCGGCCAATTCGCTCAACACAACATGAAGATGGATAAATCCACATGGGTGTTGAGTATTATCGACAAGTTCCTTTTTAAAATCCACTATCTTATAAAATTAAGGTTTTTTTTTTCAATTTTGAATACTTTTATAAAACATAATTCAGAAATCATCATGTGCTCATAATCCAATTTCTTGAAAACACAAATTTTCATGTCTCAGTTACTTTATTTCTTTGCCAAATAGAGTATATGATCTTTTCAAATTAACACAACAAATATTGAAAATTATAAATAACGATTTTATATTTATTATTAATCATACAATCATATTATGTATAACGCATTCTACCACATTTGAAATGGTGATACGACTACACCATAAATATATTGACTTTTTTTTTGTATCAAATCAATTTATGCCATAGTAATTTAACATAAAACCAAATCAATAGGGAGGCGTATTGGCATCACCCACAGGCTGTGGATAATAGTCACATACGATCCAAATCATCTCATTATTATGACACCTGAACGAGCCACAACCGACGCTAGTGGATTGATTGGCCACGATCTGAGTGTAATGCCCACAAATATCTTTACACTTGTTGGTGGCGTGATCGTAGTTAGGCTTTTCCGTGGCCCAATACTTTGTGGCGATCGGACCACTCATTTGGTCCTGGGGCTGGACCCACCCCGCGGCGATGTTTTCGCCGTAGGGTCCCCCAGAATGCTGCATGGTGCATTTTCCGGCTTTGGCATATTTGTTTGCGTAGTGTTGTGCATAGGCTGCTACGGTTTTGTTCCACACCAATGGAGCCACCCCGACCTCTGCACGAATCTCATTGTGAGCTGCCACCGTTTTCTCGGGCTGGACATCATCGATTGGGTGTACGTATGGTAGACCATAGGCTTGAGTTATGAAGACGAACAATAATGTCACTACCACGAAGCTATAACCAGAAAAGGACAACATTATTGCTTGTGTTTTTGTAGATTGTTTTGGAACTTATGTTGTTATGTGATCTCTATGTATTCTTAATGTTGATTCTCCTTTTATAAGCCGAAGAAACGTTAAAAAACTAAAGAGGCTATGCAGCTATTTTTTGGTATAATAAAATTAATTAGGATTATTATATAAAGTTGGCTTGGTGGGTAACGAGATTATTTGGAAGGTTTATAATTCTAGAAATAATCATATAATTAATTGTAGTGACCCCTTAAAATAACATAAATCTAGACGTAGATTCCAATTCCAGCATGAAATCTTGTATTTTTAAAACTACAAAAGACATATATAGTTAATCATTAAAAGCTGTCCTAAATTTGAAAATCTTATATCAAGTATATATACTAGAGTAATGTAATTTAATGCCTTTATAGATATATAATAAAGGTTTAAATAAACTACTAAAATTATATAGATTTATGATTTAGTTTGATTTTCTAATTAAAAGTCAAATATTTATCAATAACTTAATAATTAATAATTTCAAGATTAGATGATGATTAATATAGAGGGAACAAAATGAATATTTGACGTTACATAATTCATTCAAGCTAAATTACAATAAAAAGTTGAAAACTATAATTTCGCCTAATTTAAAGTATGTATCAATAGAACTGTCAGTTGGGCTGTCCTCGTCTAACTGGGCATGTCCGTGCGGACAAATTTTTTTTTATCATGTAAGTAGCGATAACTGATTCAACCAAATTTTGGTGATGCTTTATTGGCTCGAATAGTGACTTTATAGTATAGGAAAGGAGGTCACATATGCTGGTCATTGGTATGTACAAGCCAAAAAATTAAGAGCTCATTATCATCAAAATATTTATACAGTTATGCTGTGTTCAATATTTAAATTTGTGAAAGAATGGATAAATTATAAATCAATGCATAAATGAGCCAAAGTTCAATAATTTGTTTTCGACGAAAATTTAGAACTCATCATATAATTTTAGAATTGCCATAATCGTCGTATAAATATATTAAGTTCACTAAGATATAGCGTAACTAGGGAACCTAATTTAGCTAAAACGGACCCGCTCAATATACACCGTTGAAAAAAAAAAAAAAAAAAGTTCAACATATACTATTAGAGAAAAAATTTAAAAGTTTAAAAACAATCATACGATTTGTTGTAAATGTTTACTTGTCCCCATTCCTTTTCAAAACATGTTTGAATTACTAAATATTATTACTTCAAAAAAGTTGAAGACTTTATTTACATTAGCATGATTACATCCAACTGTCTATCGGTGAAAGTATAATAGCCTAAATCGCATTATTACTTATTAGCATAAGTGACCTTGATCAAGTGGCAAGTCCACAGAAACATATAAAATCTATAACCGAGTTCAAGTTTCACTCTCTACACTTTGAATTATGCAAGATTTGATTATACGGTTATTATAAAACATACGCACGTAAATGCTTGCTCATAGGTTAGCCGTTCCTTTTCAAATCCTTTGATTAAGGTAACGAACCACAAAAGTCAGAATCAATGACGTTAAACAAGTTCGTTAATCCCGCCAAAGTTGAGTTTTGATTGGTCGTAAGAAAATTATTATATGTGTCAATTAGTCTTGTAAGTTGCGTACAATATCTTTCCCTAATCCTAGTGTGGTATTATAATTCACATGGTAAATTCTTAGCTTCATTTTCGGAGAGTAATTGTTGACTTTTAAACCTTTTTTTAGTATTCGATATGATAGAAGGTTCGCTGATTTCTGCCTTTGATTGCTCATGTATTCCTTCGATAAGAAAAACCAAAGAAAATATATTACATCTTTTTGTTGTTATCTTTGTATTGAACAAGCCTAACCTACTATTGCTAACTAACATTGTCTGGATTTTTTTTTTACGGTAAAGATATGTTTCCGATTGTTATGTTATATTCAGTATAAAATGGAACACAAGATTCGTCGAAAAATCTGGAATCATAGAGAGGGTAATTTTGTTTCCTAGAGTCCGGTTAAGAAGTAGTGCATAATTCAATATATATAATGCATGTTTTGTGTTGAGAAAAAGTAAAGAAGTTTCCTCCTTGTGTTTCGGTTAGAAGATTAAATTTGGAGAATCTAAAGATAGAGCATTAATATATCGTGTTTTTCGCGGTTTAAATGTATGGTTTACCGTGATTTTGTGTTTTTAATAGAGTCTTTTGGTCTTGTAGCAAGTCATTGTAGGTCTTGGGAAGCTTCGGTGTAATTTGTATAAACAATATCGTAAATATAAAGATAAACTTGATTCTATCATAGTACCATATATATTTAAGATTAAGCTTCCACGGTTCGGCTTTCTAAATTGTAATATATGTATTTATATGTTGTTGAAAAAATAAAATAAAAAATGTCATAAACTCCTATTACCGTGACACACAGTGTTGAGATACATATCAAAGTGATATTTGGAGAGTTTAAATTGAGGAAAAACGTGCGGTTGGATAAAGTCTAGGTAGAGATTTATTTGAAGATTTATTCTTTTTAATTATTTAGAAGAGTATATCTTTCTTTTATGTGTGCATTTTCTTTTATGTATGGTAATTCTTCATAGATATATGGGTATATATATGGTATGGAGGTGTGTGCTGTTAGGATTGGCCGAATATATAGGAAGAAAAACGTTTGTGTTGTTTCGGTGATTTTAGGAGCAAGTCGCGTTACTTGCTGAATCTGCATGTTGGAACAACATTTTGTTCTAAGACTCGGTGTAAAATTAGATTTCGTTTGATCACAGTCTAAGAGGGTCTTAGACTGTGTAAATCCAATTAAGAATGTTGTAAACATCTTCAAAATTTCTCATAACAATTGAGATATAACTAAAATATTGTCCATCTACGATGTTTTCAATATAATCATATGCTTACATATGTAATAATTATAAAAATCTTAAGAGAAACACGTTTCCAAGAGTTGTATCTAAACGGTGACATAATATACAAACAACTGTATTAATTTTTCAATTGGTAAATTAAGACCTTATGTTATTTTAATTACAACACATTATCATACTAGTTTAATCACATACAATCGCGTCTATCATATCATATTTCTGTTATTTATTTTTTACATCGAATCACATTATTAGCATACTATATATTTGCATGTTGGTCGTCCAAAGGGAAATCATCAATAGGGACGGGTATTGGCATCACCCATGGGCCTAGGAGCATAGTTACATACGACCCAAATATACGTGTTTTTATGGCACCTGACCGTACCACAACCAATTCGGTGGGATTGATTAGCCACGATTTGAGTGTAATGACCACACACATCACTACACTTGTTGGTTTCATAGTTGTAATAAGGCTTCTCCGTATACCAGAACTTCGTGGCGATGGCACCGTTCATGGTGTCCACGGGCTGGACCCACCCTGCGGCTATATTCTCGCCGTACAATCCATCCGTGGAATGTATCATGTCACAGTCTTTGGCTCGAAAGTTGGCGTACTTCTGTGCTTTGGCCGCAATTGTCTCGTCCCACACCAATGGACCCACCCCGACCTCGGCTCGATACTTGTTGTGAAGCGCAACCGTTTCTTCCGGTTGTAGATCCTCTGGGAATTGGTTGACTTGGGTTAGGGTTCTCATGGCATATATTTGGGTCAAGGCTATAGAGAATGTTAGTATGATGAAACTGTATCCTGAAAACGACATTTTTTTTTTCTTTTTTCTTTGTAACTAATTATTTGTTTTCTATAGACTTCTGAATTAGATCTCTGTATTACTTCTTTTAATTTGCCTCCTCCTTTTGTAAGCATCAAAAGACAAGAGCTCCGTGACTATTTTTGGGATTTCAGTATTCAACCATAGAAAAATAAGTTATTTTTCTTTCTATTCAATTCTTGAACCGTAAAACCTATATAGTTAAATTTAGAAATTTCTTTAAATAACGTAAATTTGGGATGCTGTTCTAACGTAAGATATTTGCCAATAAAAATTATCTTAAATTTCTTGGCCAAAATTATAAAAAATCTATCCTAAAATTGAATATTTGATAAGAACAACAGAAAAATCAAGACTTCAATGCATTCCACTTTTTAAAAGGAAATTAAAAAACAAAAAGGTTTTAAATAATTTACAAAAGTTTATTTGTTTATAATTTATGGTTTAGTTTTTATTGTTAAAAAAAAAAATCAAAGGATACTCAATAACATAAATAAAAAAAAAGTATATGTGTTCCTTACTATTATAAAATGTGTAAAACCTGCACAATTGACATTGACCTAATGGCAATTGGTAAGTCTTCGGAAGGTATACACCAATACACATGCATGAGTTGGCTATTGGACCAACCAGTTTTGGTTCAATCGATATTAATATGTGGTTTAAAAAAAAACATGTGTAAAACGTAGAAATTTGAGATTTGTTTTTGCTAAATTTTGCATGACTCGCCAGATATTTTGCTGCTCATTACTTCTAAGGAATGATCTACATACATTTTTTAATTTCGTTTTCAGTTTTTTTTTTTCCATTTGAAAATAAAAAAGTGTGAATCCCTTGTAGTTAGACACTTTAATGTGATTTAGTATACTGTGTTTCCGACCCATATATGTATTGCATTGCATAAAAAATCGCTCATAAAGTAGCTATACAACTTTTTTTTAATAGGTAAAACCGCAGTTGAGTTGTTTCCATATTTGAATAGATTGATGTTCTCATTATTCATGTACATCAAGTTCAAGGCTCGATTTTTTTCGATGAAATTTTACAACTATTTTTATTTCGTTGGTAGAAATTGTGTTACGATTATAGACTCATAACAAAATTTGGTGAATGATTTACTCAACCGTTATAGTCACCTTGGATGATTAATTAGTCGGATGTTAATAGTACGGATTCTCTGATTTTTTTTTTTTTTTTTTTTAAGCTTAGTAATGATGCAAAGTTTGACGATAGAGCGCATGCGGATTGTTAGTTTGGTCCGTTAATTGTGGATTGAAAAGTTTTGGTAATTAAATACGAAAGTTGACGTGAAAAACATTAGGTAATCCTATCCTTTATACCAGTCGTCGAATTAGTAGTAATCTTGTTATATAGTTGGGAACGCATAATCTCTCTAAACTGTAATCCACGTGATGTTATAATTCTCGTGACTTTTTATTCAACACCCGTGACTTATTTTACCTAAACTATTTCTTAAAATTATGAGGAAATATAAAAGTTTGCAGTGACGTGTTACATGATAACCTTATTTTGTATAATTATATATTCTATGTTCAAATTCAATTAATCATGGGTCAATTTCGAGTGTATCCGACGCATTTTCATACCCTCTAAATTTGCATTAGCCACTTTTCCAAGGTGGTTTGTCTTGTGAAGTCTAACAAGTAACAATAACCACTTTTTTTAATTGTTAACTTCTCTTTGAAGTCGACCTATTAGCAGTAGTACTTATCACGAGAAACTAGGTCGATTCATGAATAGAAAGAAATTCCATACCGGTGACTTGTGATATACTAGTTTATGGCTGAGAGAAAAGCAGGATAAAGATTATTTCATCCACATGATCATAAAAAACAAATTATTCTCTTTGTATATTGGGTTGGTTAAACGAACAACCTTGAGGGAGGTGATATAAGGTATAGAGCTAGCTCCATTTTAGCTGTCCTTTCAGTTCCACCATACCAAGATCCATCAATTGGTCGTTACCTTATTGAAATTTGGGGGTTTTGTTATATATATGTCAATGGTGAGGGGTGTACAAAGTTTGATGAAAAGATTTCTCATGTGGGTTCAATTTTTTTATTATTATCTTATAATCAATTAAAAATAGTAATCAAAGCATAAGAAATAAATATAAGATGTTTGTTTAAGGAAAAAAAGTTATAGTATAGTATTAAATTATTAATTATGTTTAAGAAACAAGATCAAGTAGACATTAATTCCTTAACATTCGTTACCAAATATAAAAACATTAATAGGGACGTTGACCAATATAATTCCCGGGAGGATCATAGCTACAAATCACCCAAATGTACTCATCATTCCTACACCTAACCGAGCCACAACCAAGTCGAACCGAGTCACGCCACACGACCTGAGTGTAGTGTCCACACACACCATCACAACTGTTTGTCTCATAATCGTAATTCTCCTTCTCCGTCATCCAGAGCTCGGTCGCCACGGGGCCGCTCATCGTTCCCCAACCAGCGGCTAGATTCTCCCCATATGGTCCTGAGGAATGTTCCATGGCACAGTCTCTGGCTCGTTCGTTAGCGTAGCTTTGTGCATACGTCGCTAGAGTTTCGTTCCACTCCATTGGACCAACCCCGACTGTGGCTCGGGCCTTGTTGTGGGCCGCTACCGTTTCTTGCGGTTTGACATCCGCGTTTGCGTCTGCTATTGGCGGTGGAGTGGGAGTGTGACTGTGACGATAGGCTTGAGTTGTGATGGAGAATAATAATGTAAGGACGATGAAACTATAACCATAACACGACGTTTTCGTCATCTTATTCTTGTGGTTGTGGGGAACTATAGATTTACTTGGCTCTGTATTTATATAGGAGTTGTTTTGGAGGAAAATATATTCATTAAGGATTCCTCAAAACTTGAGTTTTGACTTTTGAGAGGTTGCCATATGTTTCCATTACTTTTTGACCAATAAAATATTATTAATTTTTTTTTTTATTACCCTATTGTAAGAAAGATATACTCATTTGTATTTTAGAAAATAAAATATAAAAAATAACATCAATTTAATTAAATTGAGTTAAATAAAAAGAATTAATATATGAATGTCCTTGAATACCATATTTTGAAAAAAAAAATTCATAAAATACCATTTTTTCTAAAAATAACTTTTCATATTTAATTTTTTGAAATTTAAAAAATACAAAAAATGATTTTTAAATATTCATATTTTATGTTTTTGGAGTTCGGGTTAACTAATATATATTTAGGATTTAAATTTGAAAGGTTAAAGTAGATTAAAGTGATAATTAGGGAACTTTTTTTTTAAAGTGTGATATATTTGGGATTCTCTTTTGTTTTGGAGGAAAATAATTTTTTTTTTTTTTTTTGCGATATTTCTTCCAATAAAAGATGTCATGAGTGTTGATATTTAATATTTTGTCTTCATAACAAAGTATAGAGGCTTTGTAATAAAAGGCTTAGTGGGTTTAGTATGAAGACTCTGGTTTTCCATTTTATATAAGTAACTTTTGTATGCTCTTTACGTTTTTTGAGCTGTATTATCGTTTCCTTTTATTTTGGCCCTAGGGCTAGCTGACGGACTTTGATAAAGTCCCCATGCAGCAGTTGTAACAATTGAGCAAATGTAGAGAAGGAAATAAGAGGCTAGTTAAGGCTGAGCTGGCACCTGTGAAACTAAGTAGAGAGAAGAAGAGAAGGGGTCTTCTGGTGGTTGTTAAAGACAAAGTCTATATATGTGTCTTGCTTGAGACCGTGGTGATCTAGCTAGCTAGATGTTATTTTCACTATCATGTGTTTGAGTGCTTCTCATTCCAAGGTTGTTGTTTGATACTCGTCATTCAACCAATGCCCTTTCTTCCTACTCAATCTTATTCTCCTTCTAGCCTCTTTCACATGCTTCCTGTAAAACTGTTTGCGCACTACAGTACACAATAAAAGTGGTCTCCAACATAAAGCAGACCGACGCAATTTGTTTCAATCAGCCTTTAAATTGTGGGTGTGATTTGCATTCCATAACCATCTTTAAAAGAAAAAGAGTTGTAACGGAAACATGAAGTCTCTAAATAATCTTCTATATTCTGAATAAGTAGTTATTGACAACATACAGATTAACTAATGATACAACTTTCCATATCTCATGCGGTAAGCTCTTGTGGCTGTGTTACTGTTTGGTACCATAGCTACAAAATTATTGTAAGATTTGAAACCAAAGTTATTCCCTAAGTGGAACCTTTGCACAAATCCATACATTTACTCTTGGAGCAGCAAGCTTTTCATTCATGGGCTCTCGTCGATCTCATCCGGAACATGCAATTTCTCCATTGCAGCCTGTTTCAGACGATAGTTATAAGTTATAACTATATATCGCTTAACTATATTCTGAAAATAAATCACATTTCATAAGAGGAATCTGTTTTTGTGTTTCTAATAAATAGGCTCAAACCTTTATTGCAGCAACATCAGTTGCAGGCGGTTTCATATCCAAAGCTAAACCGAAATGAAGCATGGCCTTGTCATGCATGTTTCGCCGCTTATAGATCCTGCCCATTAAGGCGTATACACTGCTCTCTGAAGGCGCATACTCTTTGAGCTCCTCCAGGACCTCTAGAGCTTCATCTAATCTTTCTAAGCAGACAAGTATGTTAGCTTTCTGGTACATTGGAAGAGGATTCTTCCTGTCTGCTAATATAGCATGGTCCATTATCTCTAACGCTTCCTCGCTTCTCTGTTAACACAGAAGAAAAAGAAGCGTTTAAGTCAATCTTCAAAGAACATTTTTTCTTGTACAGTTAAATACTGAATCATATGAGAGTAATAAAGGTAACCTTTAACGCATGTAAAGCTGTCCCTAGATAAGACATAATAACAGAGGAACTCTGGTTTATCAGGAAGGCCATTCTAAAGTGATGCTCTGAAAACTCTAACTTCTCTTGGCGGAGATAGATCATTCCAAGCCCATACCATGCATTATAGTGTCTTGTATCAACACGAAGTGCGTTCTGGTAACTTTTCATTCCGTTCTCAAAATCTTCTAAAGTTGTGTATCTACAGAGACGGTAAAGAGAGAGTGTGTCGCTTAGACCAACAGCCAGAGCATTTCAAACAGATTGTTGTAAGAGTGGATAGAAGCTTTCTTACTCATGGCCACATAAGGTATGGGCATAAGCAAATCTTGGATTCAGTTGAACAGCTCGTAGGAAATTCTTCAGTGCGGTCTCATGGTCTTTTTGCAAGCTGTAACAATTTCCCATAGCACACCTACATAATTGCTTATTTTACTTATTTCTGCTATTTGCCAAAAATAAATGTAATCAATAATCCGAAAGAGAAACCGACTAAAAGTACCAAGATTGAGGAGCTAGGCGATCTGTAGATATTAGTTCCTGAGCCAAGTAACTCAGCTTCATATCTTCCTTCAAATGCTGCAATGTGAAAATTATAATACATGAGATTTTTCGCAGAAATTTACTAACTTTTCCCGAGCCTACAAGCAAACTGTCAGAGTTTCATCAGACTCAGAGGATATTCTATGTTTAGGAACCATGATAACACACTTACGTAGAGGACTGTTGAGTATATATCCATTCCTTCTAAGCTATAAGGAGAAGCCTGGCGAGCAAGACGAAATGCTTTTTCAGCTTCTAAATAGTCTATTAATTCAAAGTATGCTTTCCCGACCTGCATTTCATAGTCATTGTACATGTATAAACCATCAGAGTGCCATTAACAATTAAGATAACAGGCCATCAGACTAAAACTTCCATACAAATTAGTCAATTTAAGAAGCCTATACACAACCGTCAGGTGGAGCAGTATAACTTTTAGAAAAGTGGTCCAAATAAAAAATGTCCAAGCTAAATCCAAATGACAGCCTAAAAGAAAAAAGAACCACTTCTTACCTGGGAAAGAACCCACCCAGTATTATAATGCTTATGTGGAAGTTTCATATATGTATCCAGTGCCTCCTGAATCACCCAGAAGGACAAGATAAACAATGAAATACCATGTATTAATTCATGTGACCTTGGTATTATTTAAGAGATTAAAAACATGCTTACCTGACACCTGTACATGTACGAGAGTCTACACCCTTCCCCGAGTATCCTTAGGAGGCTTAGTATTTCCGAAACACCAATTGTGATTTTATGTGCACTTAACGTGGTGCCACCAATTGACATTGTTTCATCTTCTTGATCACAAGATTTAGCATCACTGGAAACCATAGAACCAGTTGTTGAGGCAGTATTAGGCCTTGAATCATCGAAAGGTTCCCCACGAACTCCTAAACCAATTAAATGACAACACTTTGGTATTACATACACACCAACAAATAAACAGAGGGGGTGATTAACAGAAATCACAACAAACTAGATTTCAGAAAATATAGAGATACAGTGCATGGAATGTCACAACCTTCATCCATGTTTTCATTTGCCCAAGAATGTCCCTTCCGAAGTGTTACGGAACGAAGAGCCAAAGAACTCAATTTGGAAGCTCCCAAATACTTGGAAGCATTGTTCCCATTTCCGCTTACTGTTGCAACACTTGCATTAGTGTTTGCCCCTGAATCAGCAGACAGTCTCGAACTCCGGCGTGGACCAGAATCAGAAAATAGTCGGCCAGAAATCTGCAGACAAAAGAAAAACGACTCACAGTAAGACAAAATTCAACCCAAGTAAGAATCAGAATAGTACAGGGAAAGTAGAGGCCGATAAATTAAGAATTGTGTTTTAATGAAAACAAGTACACCAGTACAGATATGCGAATACTACCTTGCGTAGCTTTCCTTCATCAACAAATTTTCTTCTGGGTGCTTGAATAGTAGAGTTTACTGTGGACTTCGGAGAACTGTCAGTAATCAGGGAGTTTGGGTTTTGAACAGCCGGCTGAAAATTCCGGAAAAGTGGTGGTGGAGCCATACCAGATAGCTACAATTTGGAAAAATAGAAAAAACCCATTTACAGCTGCTCTTAAGCAAATATACAATATAACGTGATAAAAAAAATACTTCTGAGGTGAAAACATCAAATCCTTCAGATAACTAAAAAGGTAGAGTGTCAAATCAAAGAAATCAAAAACAGACTCAGAACTCCGTTTCTAATTGTCATTAAAAGATTAGCTAAACCATCTTTGGCACTGAAGATATAAAACAAGAGATGCAAGCACTCCAAAATCAATAGCCATGATACCAATAATCACCCACGTACTCAAAGAATGTGTGATCAACAGATGGAGTTACAGTTGTTCATATTAAAAGCAGTATGACATTACCTGTGCAGCCACTGGCGAAGGAGTGTTATAGAATGTCATGTTCGAAACACCTCCATTGAGACCATGAGAATGGAAATTTCCAGAGATGTCTTTAAGGCCATGGCCTTGTGAGTGTTTGGACTGTCTTGGACTATAATCTTCAGAACTCGTGTTTTTAGCAGCAGTCATATTACGTTCCTCATTGTACGTGTTTAAGCCTAGGGAAGTTGACAGCTGTTGCATGTACTGCTTTTGAATGGAGAGAGCAGCTGTTTCACCAAAAACTGCAGTTGCTTCCTCCGCAGCGCCTGAAAAGGTAGGACACCCAGAAAAATGTAAGAGAACCATAACATGTACCAAGTATACAAAAAAGGTATTCCGTTCACCTAGTATACATAATTCCTCATACGCTGCCCAAAGTAGAGGATCTATTGCTAAAGACTGCTTAAATTGCTGAGCGGCATTCTTCCTTCTATCAGTATACCTGAAGGGCCACTATCATAAATGAGAAATCATCCCGTTGAAGACACTCAGAATCAAGAGAATATTGCATAGAGTGAACAAGAAACAAACTTGTAAATAAGTCCAAGAAGGTAATGACCTGCTGCACCATTTGGGATCTACAGAACAACCAAAAGCTAAGTTATTATCGACTTAAATGAGCTAAAACAGCACAAAAGGTCCAGATACTGACACAACTGACTATCTAAGAAGGCAACCAACCAGAGATTATTAAATACCTCCGCACCAGGTTCATTAACAGGGCAGAGTGCAGATTCAGCTTCATTGAGAAGGTCCATCTGGAAGCACGATAACGCGAACAAGTATCGTGACTGAGCCATTTGTGTTCCTTTACATAACAACATCGAAACAGAAAAGAAGAAAAAAACAATAATGAGCAAAACGACCTAACAAAAGAAGGTGCAAGTGAAAATTGGTAACAGGTTAAGAAGAAACAAGTGAAGAAACCATGCCACACACCCTTTAACAGATGATATGCACTGTAAGCTTGATTATTCTGCAGGTAGCTGGTGGCTAATAGCTGCAAATTAACCTATACCAGAGGAAAAGCAGAAACTGATTAAATAAGGTAAGTCTTTTAATTACAGCTAACGATGATGATACAAGCAGATATGAATGTTTGAATTAGTCCAGACCAAATGCTGAACAAAGTCTTTTCCAGCCTCTATTTCCAACTATTACAGAAGCTGTATCAAACATAAATATCTACATATTAATGGGGTTATGCCCAGAGATTTCCTCTAGCAATTCAACTCATAGCAAAGAAAAAAAAAATGAAATTGGGAAATAAAAAGTCAAATCTTTGAGAGAAATCTAAAGATAGAAGCAACCCTCGTCTAGAAATTTTGTCAAAGATAGAACCAGACGAGATCAGTACTGAACAAAGCTACTGGAAATACACAAATTCATCGTCAAATTGACTCGAGAAACAACACATAGATCGCAAATAAAAGGCCGAAAAAGGTAAAAAACCAAAATCGATCTCGAAGAAGTCAGGGAAGCTAATGAATTCCACATAGAGAAGATTGAGAGATACCCAGAAGCAATAAACCCAAAAAAATTCGATATTTCACCAACCTAATAGCTTCGATTTACAGAATTCATAGAAAGAGTTAAGAGAGTGTACCTCAGAAGGAAACTCGGCGACGAGACGCTCACACATGAAAATGGCATTCTTGTAAACAAAATGACGCAGATTGTTGTGAACACAGTCCACAAGGATAGCTTCCATGGTCGTCTTCTTCGTCTTCTTCTTCTTCCTCTAGAGAGAAAGGGTTTTCTGTTTTTCTGGATTTTTTTTTTTTTTTCTTTTTACCTTTTTTTCTCTGAAATCGTAAATTTCAAATTTTGAGACGGCACATGCGATGCTCCGCTTTCAAACTATCCAGGCACGTGACAGACCAATACCGTTTTTAGTTTTGGGTTTAGTTAGTGGGCTATTGGGTTTAGTAAGTAGACTGAAATTTACGGCAGAATAAAATTTCTACTAAGTATTTTATTTTTTTTTTCACCATTTCGTTTACTGTTATAGTAAAAATTATCATGGGTTTAATGAATAAGTTTCAACAGATTGGTTTGAGAAATTTCATAGCACGTTAGATTCTCAAATGATTTGATATATGTAAATATAGATATACTATTTTCTCGTATATTCTCGGATCAATTTAATAGTGAGAACCGTCCTGGACTTAAGGATGTTTATCCATTGATTCTTTGGTGTATATGGAAATCGAAGAACAAAAAAAAAAAAAAAAATAGGGGATAGCATAAGAACCAGCTAATATTCTACAATCAGCTAAACTTGAAAAATTAGATTAGCATCAAGCCTAAATTACAGAAAATTTTATTGAAAGTGAATAAGTAAGGATAACCAGGTTTTTCCTCAACACGACATCTTTTTCAGATAGATGGCTCGTGGACGAGTGCCGTCCTAACCTCTGGTTTGGGATGAACTTTTTATCTAGGCACAAGACCCCCGCTTTTTAGGAGATGTGGAATCAAAAGATCTAGCTCATCTTTTCATACTCTAAAATTGAAGTTCTTATCTGGACAATAGAAATGATCTATACAAATGAAATACCTTGCTTTTGATTTCAAACTGATTGCATGGAAATGGTTATGATTGTACAATCACCAAATGAATGACCAACATTTGAAATGGTTCACTGGGAAGTATTGTAGCAATCTATCCAACAAAATCTTCAACTTACGAGTCTGTCTCATGATGTAATCTCGTTCATCAGAGTAAGGGATAACGCTTAATGACGTCAAAAGAGTCACTTTTACACAACCAAATTTCTAATATGTACAAGGAAAGAAATCTATTCTTCTAGAAGTTTTCTCCACTCTTGAGGCAAAACTCAAATAGAGGGAGAGAGTTTCTCAAAACAAAGTAAATGAAACTTAGATCTGATGAACCAGCCAACGATAAAATAAACTCAGAGACCAATAACGGAGTCTAAATCTTCATCTGATTCAACAAACTAGAAGACACAAAGTCACAAACCTCAAAAAAAAAACATAATAGAAATTTCCAAACCTCGCAAAGATCTTGAATATCTAAGTTGGTGTTAAAAGGTATTTTACCTAATAGAAAACTACTTTATTTAGATTTCCTTTTTTTTACAAATTTCTTTTCTTCATAATGTTAAAGTAATAATGTTACAATATTTATTATTATTATTTTCAAGAAAGGATATATACGGCATCCTATAAATAAAGGGAAAATGACTCAAATACCATTTTTATGAGAAAAAGTTTCTTAAATACCATTAATTTTCAAAAGTTCCAAAAATACCACTAATTTTAAAAAGTTCCAAAAATACCACAAAAATAATTTATCATTTAACATTCAAAAATAATCCTTAAACCCCAAACTCAAAACCCTACCCCTAAAACTAAACCCTAATTCTGGAATAGTGAACCCAAACCTAAAAATTTAAATTACAAACTCTTTAAAAATCCCCAAACTCAAAACCCTACCCCTAAAACTAAACCCTAATTTTTGAATAGTGAACCCAAACCTAAAAATTTAAATTACAAACTCTTTAAAAATCAAGTTTTGTGTTTGTGGTATTCTTGGAACTTTTGAAAATTAAATGGTATTTTTGGAACTTTTAAAAGTAGGTGGTAATTTTGGAAAAAAAACTTCAATATGTGATATTTTAGGGTATTTCTCATAAATATATTCGGTATAGGATTTAACTCATAACTACCTTCTCTTGGCTTCAATCAATCTTTTCTTGTGAGAGCAATATCCATTCTACGCCCGGCCGTTAGGGTTGGTGTTGTACGGGAGTGATGACGATCATTGTAAACAAGAAAGAACCGATCATTCCTGTAGATCTGAAGGTGGAGATATTGAAAAGATTGCCGGCAAAATCTCTTATAAAATTCAGGTGCGTATCGAAAGAATGGTGTTCCATCATACTTAGCCCTTCATTCATCAACTCTTTCATGTCTGTGTCTCTATCTCGACCACTTTTCCTCCTCGGGTACGATTTTCATCAGGGTAACGTGACCCAGTTGCTCTTTCTCTCTTCCCCTCTCCATCCTCAAGAATCGTCCATGGTATTATCCAAACACGACATGCCCGGCTCGAGAATCTCTCCTCGTAGTTACATGTGCTTCTGCAATTCTGTCCGTGGCATCATCTGTTTTTCCCTCCCTCGTGATCGTTTCTTGATATGTAATCCTACAACAAGACAAGTACTATGGATACCTAATGACAACAAGACAACTCCTCATGATCAGTCCATGTGTTTTATGTGCTTGGGATACAACACAAGCAAAGATGAGTACAAGATACTGCGCAGGATGATGAGACAAGACGGGTCTGTTAGACATAGTGTATGCACGTTGGAAAGAGAATCTTCTTTTTCTTTTTCACCATGGAGACACATCGAGAGCAGTATCTCATATTACCATCGTTACACTAATGTGTTATGCATCAACGGAGTTGTGTATTATGGGGTGATAAGTATCAGAATGAGTATGACGTGGCAAGGAATGATTGGATAAGGATAATTGCTGGAACAGAGAGTATAAAGAGAGAGGAGAGATCATCGTGAGAGGGGGTTGAATAATCAAGGAAGGGGAATAATCAGAGAGTCTTTGTGAGATACAGAGAGGGGATTAGGGTTTTGTACTCAGAACCTTAACAATTGGCGCGGTGAGCAAGTTCACCATGACCAGAGAAAATCAACATCAGCCTGAACTGGATGTGAGGTTAATGTCGATCACGGTGAAACTCGATAAGATGGCCGGGGAATTTCAGCAATCGCAGATATTGGGGGAGGAGCGTCACAAGGCGATGGAGGCTAAATTCGCGGAATTGACTCGATTGGTAATCGGTGATAGACAAGTATCGACGCGTCCGATGATGCAACACGATGATGAAGTTGATTCGCGTCAGATTGATATTCCCCTTTTTGAAGGTACATATGCTTTTGACTGGTTTGAAACAGTTGAAAGATTATTCGATCTTGGAAATTATACGGATGCAGAGAAACTAGATATGGTTTCTTTGAGATTAAGCGGGAGAGCCTTAAGATGGCATATGTGGGAAGTACGTCACATTCCTTATGAGAGTTGGGTAGAGTTTAAGAAGAGAGTCTTGATACGATTTGGTTCCTTCACGGGGTTGACGTCTAATTCAGTTCAGGAGAATGAAGTGGTGTTGACGAATGAATCAATTCATGACAAAGAATTATGTATGGAAGAGGAATCAATTCAAAACACTGGTTCTATTCCGGAGAAGGAAGAGATAAATTCTACTCCAACGCAAGAATCAGAATCACTTCTTCAGGTACCAATTACTTCCTTGGAATCTAGCCATCATGATGATTCGTTAGGGGATTGCATAATGAATTGGGAGGTCATGATTCGAAAGCATGTGGTAGAGAACATTGAGAATCCAATATTGGGAAGCTGTGGTAAAGATGAATTGCTAAACGTTCAAGAGGTTGCAGAGGAATTTCAGAATTGGTTTAATAGTGAGATCAAATCATTTGCATACCAAGTGTTCGCTAGAATGATTCTGAAAGAACAAAACTTGAGGAAGATGAAGTGTTCAAAGTCTTGGAGATTTAAGTTCAAAGCTATTATAGAGCAAGACACATGGATGTATGACAAGCTGTGGTGTGGAGAGAAAGCAACTGCAATTCTACAAGAAGAATCAAAATTCCAACTGAAGCACAAATGGAAGTCTAAGCTACCTCAATTTGTTGTGTTATGTTCGGTTAGTATGGCGAAGCAAAATTTACAGGGAAGGACAAATCTGATCACAAGAACTACATTGGAGCTGCTTGAACTTGTCAAAGTTACTATGGTGAAGTCATAACAAAAGCAGCTTGCAAGTTAGCACACAAGGGCAAGCTAGAGAATATACAGTTTGTGATATTTGCCCAAAAGGATCAGCTCTGTCTTCACAGCTTGAGGACAAGCTGTCTTCAAATAGGGGAGTATTGATAAGTATCAGAATGAGTATGACGTGGCAAGGAATGATTGGATAAGGATAATTGCTGGAACAGAGAGTATAAAGAGAGATGAGAGATCATCGTGAGAGGGGGTCGAATAATCAAGGAAGGGGAATAATCAGAGAGTCTTTGTGAGATACATAGAGGGGATTAGGGTTTTGTACTCAGAACCTTAACAAGGGGCAGGCACCGAACTATTTAGCAGGTTTGTGGTAGTGAGTTTTCATGTTGGGTCAGAACGGTTACTTCTTATTGAAGCACCAGACGGAGAAGAAAAGTTGTTAGGTCCTCTAATAAACTACCAAGGGAAATTAGCATGCTTTTGTGTCAACGATGATTCTACTTATATGTTGTGGGTTCTTGTTGATGTTGAGAAGCAGATTTGGTGGAACAAGACTGGTGCTCTTTCTCCTTCTTTTTGTGATTTATACCGGAAACTTAGACTACATCTCTGCAGCACCACTGACGCTGGAGAAATCATGTTTGTGTCGATAGCTTCTTTTGATGAGCTTTTCTTTTACGATTTGAAGAAGAACAATATGAGAAGAGTTAGCGTTGGAGGAATCACAGACCATGATGAGCTTACTTGTCCTCGCAATCTTGTTCGACAAAACTCTAATTCATGTGACCATGTAGACAACATTATTTCGTTTAATTGACAGACTATTTTGTTATACACTGACATGATATATTTGAGCTTTCTCTAGGCATTGAAACTGCAAATTAATAAGACATTTAAACATAGAATATACATAAGATCTCTTTGGTTCAAGATCTGTTTTGTATAATCTTTATGCATTTTTTCACCCAAGGGATCAATTAATGTAGTTCTTGTGTTTTTTGTAAGTCTTCTTGTAAGAACACTGCTCATTATAAAATTATTGATGGTAGAGATTATTAGGAACAAAATTTTTTTGAGAACAACTACAGTCTACAGTTATCAAACTGCATTTTTTCCCTGTGATTGGATAATTAAGTATAGCTAGGTCGAAGGGAACCAAAGTCTCTCTTAGATGATGAATGCAAATAGTGTGTACTTATAATGTTGCCTAACTTAATTCACACAACCATGTATAGTGTAAAAAAGCTCAACCACATAGGCTCTACGAGCTCAAAATTGAAGAGCTTGTCGTTACGAACATTTTATATTTGGTTATATAACTTTCTTGAACATTTTTTAGACGGAGTTTTTGACATCAAGCTTCCAATTTCTATGGATTGTAAATTTGTAATCAACTTTGATTCTAGTTTGAGAATGAGGTTGACAAAAGAAAACAATACATAATTGCGTAATCTATCTCAAGTCTCCAATATACAATTTTAGTACAACAATCATCAAAATCAATAATAGCTTTACATGTACTATTTGATGATCCAAGATAAATGTGTCATTTTTTTTTTTTTTGTTAGCATCTATATTTTTTTTATTTTTTAAAAAACAATTCAACAATATATTATACATCAAGCTAGGTTCAAACAGAAACAATAACACGGTGACGACACTACCAAAAACCACTAGACTAAGTTCTGGTCCACCTGCACTATACCTTCCTAGTTTACAAATTATACTTTGAAAATGTTTGCTAAGTCCACCACTCCATCTCAATTACAACCCAATGTCTATAACTTGGTCATAATTAAAGAAAAACTATTCTCAAATACATTTTTATTGATTGTAGATTTGTAGTCTTTGGTCATTCCTTAAGATTTTGTATCTATGTTAGTTAAGTATTTAACAACTGGAGCCAATAATAAAAGAGCATCGTTATTCGGACTAATTCATTTCAGAAAGACTAGTATTCATTTCTTTTACATGAAAAATAAACATTTAATATTTAACTACAAATCCAGTCTATTATAAAAAATTTCGTGATAAGGTTTAGCTCCAAACATTAAATAAGATTAAATTTGCAACGAAACTTTAATTATCAAATGGAATGGGAGGAATAGAATACTTAACTTTAATTATCGATTTTAGTCTTATATTCTCTTTTGTCAAGATATTAGGACAGTTGAATTATTAAACAAAAGCAAATTGTTTCCAGAGCTGATCTACTTTAAGGACCTTTTCTTGAATATCTATCTCAATTACGAAAACATGTTTGATGATGATGACAACGAGTTATTTTCAACATCAACACGCATTTATTTTAGCAAAGAATTATTCAAAATGATTGCCGTTTTGAAATAAATTACGAATTATGTTTCAGTTCAAAAATATTTAACTACTTCTAAATTTTGATATTTTAGATAATCATACAATCCCTAAAAGTATATTTGCATTTGAGTTTTGACAGATAACCGCAAACTAGTTTAGTCATTGACAATCCACCACATCATATACCTAAGTTTGAATTTGTATAACCTATATAAACAATTGAAAGTATATTATACAGCGAACAAAAAATTAAAACTACAAAAAATACGACGAACAAAAAATAAAATCATAAAAATATTATCCTTTCAACCAAAAGAATAATAATTTATTGGTACTGGTAATATAGAAAAACAATCATATCAAATATAATAACAATATAGAAAATCATGTAGCACCAGTTCACACCTAGATTAAAAGAAATTTTTTATATATATTTTTGTGTTACAAATCAAGAAGAAGAATATAAATATACAGAGATTAGAGGCTTTGAATTAACATTGCAAAAACCGCAAGACTCTTCTTTACAATCTTTAACCAAAAACTAAAAGACTTTTTCTTGCAACGAAATGGATGATGGAAAACAAGAAAATGTTGCACCAAGATGTCGTCTCTCTGATCCTGCTCATCCTCACACTCTTTGTCGCCGCGACAATCCTCGTCCTTCATTATGCTTCAGGTGTGGTCCAATAGGCGAGAATGACGAGGACCTTGACTGGAACAATTGGCATTACTATTGTGAAATCTGCAAGCTCGTGTTCCATGAAGGTTGTTGTAGGAAAACCTAGATCTAGTCCTAACCACTTAAGGACTATCAGGTTTCT